>JAOYRR010000381.1:0-57647 GCA_038994665.1 Podotricha telesiphe | reverse complement strand
AATTTTGAAATACCAACATATACACGACAAATCCGCTAAAAATATTTTAATTTAGAATGTGTATCAATCACATAATCACAATATATTACAATACGAACGCTATATCCGTATCTTGCTCGCTTTAAATTAAAATCGATGACACTTCTAAATTATATTTCTATATCAATAACCTAATGATATACTAGCGCCATCTGTCTCACAATTATACAACTTGATGTATTGGTTTTCAGTTATCTTTTTACTTAATTAGACTTATTGTAGTCCCTCAGAGTGCAGTTGATCACAGCCTCTATAATTTAAGAACATTCGAGACATGTTGAGTGGCAGAACTCAACGCCGCGAGTGGGAAACGAACTCACAATCAGTCGCGATTACAGTCAGACTTTTGCTAAAGATAACAAATATAAAAGATAAGAAAACGTTAAAGACAAGCAATATAAATTATATTCAAAAACTTAAATTAAAATCATAAATTAAATTAACTGCCAAACATTCTTGATAGCCTTTCTATGTCAATGTGTTCTCCGTGGCACCGTTCAATAGCCTCCGCGATAAGCCACAAGTCGTTGTTTACACATTCGTATTGTTTTGTTTATTTTCGCAGCGTACGGACGCTTCTACGAAAAAAATTACGGCTTTTTTTTAATATATTATTTTCATTTTATAGTGTATTTTGTGATTTTGTAAAGAAATTTGACAGTGATAGTGACATAAGTGCATCGTGTTTGTGTCAGGGTAAAAGTATACAGGTATTTTTGTTACACTTAAAGTGTTGAATCATTTTATTACCTTTAAGCTAAGCGCAATTAATCTGTCAATAATAATAAACTTTAATTACAATCTTACACAATACACAACTTCACCTATTAAAATAATTTATCAATCTGACACCAGTACGCGAAGTTTGTCCTGCTTTCTAGCATAGACCTCTCCTAGAGTTAGCCACAGAGCACGGTTTTGTGCTTGTCTAGTCCATGTAATGCCCGCTATTCTTGTTAGGTCTTCTCCCCATCAACGACGTTGTCTGCCTTTCTTTCTTTTCATTTGTCTTTCTTTTAATCTGTTAATACATTATAATAAATGCCTATTAGTAATATTTTATAAGAATTAAGGCCGCAGCGTCGTAGCATAGTACAGCGACTGTAAATACGATTGGTGGTTGTGGATTCGAATGCCACGCGATGGAATTTAAATTATTTTTATTTCTCCGCTGTGGTACCTCAGATAAAGCGCGCCGTTTTTTATGTTTCTCAAAAGTCCCACTATTCCCACTATACAGGCGCAATGTGACAGCGTTTAACTGTAAACGCGGTTAGTTATGGGTGTCATCCCATACGGAGGAAAGATCATATTTTTTGTTATTTCTCATGTCTGGTACCTAAGACAAAGCACGGCATTGAGTTCCGCCAATCAACACGCAATGTCTCAATTTTCGGGCGGTAAGTGGCGAGGGAATTGTCTTGACACTAGGTTCTCTCTGACTACCCCGTTATTCGGAACAAAGCGTGAAGTTGATAAGGAAAATTTACATTATAATCTATTAAATGATCTCGGCCTATCTAGAATAACATCAGTTCATTTATAGCATGTATTTGAAGGTGGCATTAGTTAATTTTTTCAAATTTGTTAAGGCAGATAGAAGAGCTCGGACAGTGGAGCATTAATGCGCATTTTATAGGGGCCCTTTCAGTCTACACTTGTGTAGCAACTCTCAGGCACTGCTCCTAGCTGCTCTCTCTACAACGAGATAGACGATAGCACTTTGAATCCATAAAATACCAAGGATTTTCTTCTGGATATTATATAATAAGCTTGGTATATTTTAGTTGCGCTAAACCTTTTCACCAAACTAATAGTCTCTAACGACCTTATACCAAGGCAAACGTCTCTGTCACATGTTACATTGTTATCACAATACTATGTATCTACATTATATTGAATTATATTGTCTATATGTTTATTTGTGAGTTTATTAACTAACTAGAACTGTTCTAGTAATCAAAATCAAGTCTAATACAAATATTATTTTTTTAATAATATCCAATTTTTTTATTTTACATGCTACACGTATAGGTATATACAATCTGATACTTCATATTATTTTGAATTCGCAGTTTGAACCTATACTATACTTTTATACTTTTATGGTTGGCGCGCCGAAAATAATTAAGACAATATAATAATCACAAATAAAAAATAAATGAAACTACCAATTTCGAAATATTGCGTATTTAATGGCGGAACTCAACGCCACACTATCTCCTGGGAAACGAAAATAATTTACATATTATAATATCCTTTTTCATTCGAATGGGCATCGAACCCACAACTGTCGTGTTCAGAGTTAAACAGTGTCGCGTATTTGACCATGAAATCACTATTTGTTAAGTGCACATTGTTTACGAAGCAAAAAACGGCTGTTGTATATGACTTTTATACCTATGATTTAAGTAAACTATTAGCGATTCTGTTAACATTTTTTTTAAAGTGTTATTCCCACACTTAGGAAATACTTGCTAACAACAAATATAAGTTGTAATAAGCGTATAAGAATTTCAACGTAGCTGGAGGTGGGACGCATGGCTTGGCGGTCAGAGCGCTTGAACGGTTTTCAAGAGGCGCGGGTTCAAATCCCGCTGCGTTCAAATTTTTATACGTTTTCTAAATATGTCTATTAGCAATTCGCTTGCGGCTTCGCCTGCGTTAACTTCAAGGCTATAACTGATCAATTAGTTCTCCCGCCCGCCCCCGTTCCCGCTTAAATGACATAGTTTGCTTAAATTTGTCATTTTGTCTAATTAATTATCATTTACAGACGATATTACAGTTACCAATATAGTTTATGTTACGGTTATTGTGGAGCAAAATTTAAATTGTTGTAACTTTTTTTATTTATAAACCGATTGAATTAAAACTAACAATAAATGTTAAGGGAAGTTCACCAAAATAGAATAGCCAAAATGATTTTTTTGGGTCCTATTACATTTATAAATGCCCGCATTAATATTTTTGCTCATATATCTTCCATTCCACACAGCGATCAGTAACATTTTTATTATATGTAAAGATTACGATATAAATATAGTTCCTCAAAACTAGAAGATTTTGACAGATTTTGATATTTTTAACATTTTATTCATACACTTAGGAATTTGAAAAACTTGTTTTTTAGAAAACGTATAAAACACGGGTTCGAAAGCCGCTGCTTTTAAACTTTTATACATTTTCTAAAAAAAAGTTTTTTTAGATTAACAGTGATTTAAAAACCCATAAAAGGGAGTGTTTGTATGATAAGGTGTAAACTGGGTTCCGTAACCAACCGCGTCACATCTCTAAACGAACGTAGTATGGATAAGTACATCACTACACTCTCCCTACGTACAAAAAATTAAAAAATATATGACAACTACCAGACTATATAAATCAATATTGTCATGCAATCGTAATTACCTGTATAAAATGTATCGTAGTACAAGGTCACAAATACCGACACGACAGTAATCATATATGTGATTTATAATTCATACTACTATATATCACCCGTTTAATATTAATAATAAATTAGCTAAAAATTTAAGTAAAATAATAATAACAAAGAAATTTAATGGAATAAATTCTGTTTCAAATAAAATATCTTTATTATTTAAGTAAATTTTCTTACATTAATGTTATTAGTCAGAGTAATGTTGGTAATAATTAGTATGTTTTAAACTAATCAGACGACAGAACTTGGTCAAAATCGCGTTGCAAGATTTTCTTAAATTGATTGATATAGGTGTAGCTAATAAATATGCGTATTTATTATAACTAGTAGCATCGTTGACGCATAAACACGTGTGCCTGAGCTATAGCTTAATATGTTACGTCATACAGTGTATCTCAAATGTATGGTAATGTGTGCTACATTTAATTTGATAATTTAATATATTTTATTTGCATTATTTTAATAAAATATTAGTATTCTGCACTCGTCTATATGATCTATAACTGTCATAAACTGTCAAATTTCATACTCCTGTGCCCGCGTAATTTTCGTAATAAGGTGTACAAAGTTTTTGCTTAACGTAAATATATATAGATTTGCACTAACTTAATAAATCATGAATGAAATATAAAAGATTTCTTTTCATTCCCACAATTCGTCTTTTGATTATACTTGCATACCATTGCCTATTATTTTCATTCCTCCGCTCTGGTACATAAGACGCGCGAAGGTTGAGGTCAACCACTCAACACAGAATGTCTCGATTTCAGGCCGAAAATGGAGAACGGAATGTCTTGACACCAGGTTCTCTCTGAATACCCTGCTATGTGGGAAAAAGCGTGAAGCTAAAATAAATATATTGTTTCTAGTTACAAAAGAGTTCTACAAATTATAATTACACGAATAAAATTATTTGTTTCTGTCGTCTGACGTCATCCATTTATCAACATTGTTTTTTACTAAAATCTTATTAAGTGGAACTAAAATTTTATTTCGTCTTATAAATTAGGTTCGGTGCTTACGAATTATGAAGCGATTTTTATTTCATAATAGTGTTGTTAATAAATATATACGTGGCCACCGAGGCGCAGTGGTACAACGTCTGATTGTAAATGAGATTGGTCATAGGTACGATCTCTACTCAGGCGAATGAAATTGAACTGGATAGACAAAGTGCACTGCTGAGCTCCGCCTTTTAACACGCAATATTTTGCATTCAGGCGGTAAGTGGAGAAGGTAGTGTCTTGACACTAGTTTCATTGTGCCTACTTTGCTGTGCGAGAAAATTAAATAAAGCTATAAAAACTAACATGGCTCTGTTTGCTTCGCTAAAAGTAGGTCGTGATTTGGTATCGAAGGTCAATAACAGTTGTTAAATAGGTAAGTTTTTTATTATTCTAACAATTGATCTGATCGAGACATTTCTTGATGTGAATGAAGCTTGCAGGACACATTAGTGCATATGCTGGTAGAAACGATTTTACGAAATATTTATCGTTACTATATATCAACAGTTTTCAATATGTTACACATATTATTTTTTCTAAATATATATATATGTAGATTTGTATATTTTTAGTATATTTACTAAAAAAGAGTAATTTACTTTTTAAAACCTTAAGCATTATATCCGGAATTATTATTACGTCGTATGTTTGAGTAATTAGGCAAAACTGTGTTTCGCAACGCAACACACAATGTCTCGGATTTAAGCGGAAAGTGGAGAACGGAGTGTCTTTACACTAGGTCCTCTCTGACTACACTGCAATGCAGGAAAACGCGTAAAGCTGTTGTTTAGATGATTATTTCTTATAAAGTATAACCTATAAATAAATTTGAAGATTAAGCAAAAATAAATATAAAAAGTACTTAAAATATTGTATAATCTTGTAAGTCTTGAACAAAAAGACCTTATTTTTAGTTTGAAATAAACATAATTTATATTTAGTTATCATAAAACTTTAATTAAATATGTAAAGTTTTCAAATATGGAAGAACTTTAGACCCCTTTTGACGAAAATTATGCGGTCGAAGGAGTATGAAATTTAGCATACTTAAAGTTTATATAGAAAAAAGTGCAAAAAGCTAATATCTTCCATTACAATCTATTACAAATATATTATATTATAAGTATATAAAAGCCACCGTGACGCAGTGGGACAGCGTCTGACTGTGGTTGGAACACGATTGGTTGTGGGTTCAATTTTAACTCAGGGAATGATGATGTTAAATATTAATTTCTCCGCTCTGATATTTTAGACAAAGCGCGGCGCGGCGATGGTTTCCACCACTCATCACAAAATGTTTCGAATTCAGGCGGAAATTGGAGAACGGAGTGTTTTGACACTAGGTTCTCTCTGACTACTTTGTTATGCGGGAAAGCTTAGCTAAATAAATATAATAAATAAATAAAATATTACACGCACTATGCTTGACATATACGTTTCCATAGTGATATAAACCTTGCTAAGGTAACGCGTATTTTACACGTGAGTTTTTCACTGAAATGTATGTACGAGTACAATGCATAAATAATAATAAAATTTGTTTTAATATAAAATGAAGTTGATTTCTGACCAGAAATCGCAAGATTTCGACACAACGACAATTATTCAATTGTAATTTTGTTTCATTAAATATATTCTCATGAAATACGAAACGTGCAAAATTTTCGGTATTTATATAGTTTGATGGGTTAATCACTTTTGATAAATCACTGTCAATGTCACTTTATAGAATTATTTAATACACCTGATTTGAATTTACCAAGTTCGATGCATGTCTTTAGTCCGTGACTGGAAAAAAAATATGACTGTACGAAGAGAGTACTTTAAGCACCCACTACTCCAAATTTGGGTCATGGGTTGGGTTTAAATCATATGTTTCAATGCAATTCATACAAGCCGTAATTAAGTTACATTGATATTGTTATATTTTGTATTTGAATGTAGGTCAAGTTCGGCTATTACTCATAATATGACCTTTGATCAAGCGTGTTGTTTACCCGACTGCCCTAGAAGGAGAGTAATGATATATCAATATGTTATGGGTGATAACAAGTTTAAGACTTGGTATCACCCGTAACTTCGCTCGCATGGACTTAAGGCTTTTATAAAAAAAGATTATAAGGTCCGCGCGGCGCAGTGGAACGGAATTCTGACTGTAAACCCGATTGGTTGTGGGTTTGGTCCCCAATAGAGAAAGTGCTTATTTTTGAATTTTATTATTTAACATAAATATATAGGTAGATTTATAACATAAATTTACATACATACTTTTAAAGTTGCCCACATATGTCTCTACATCTCTCATACATACAAATACAATGCCATGCCCTACTCCGCTATCTGCGGAACATATTATATAATAATAATTAAAAGAAAAAATTACAAAAAATCTCAATTTTTCATAAAACAATTATTTGATTGATTTTTTAATATGTCTATTATTTACAGTAGAGAAAGTTTACAGTGCATAAGCCGTCGCTGAAGCCGCATAAACTCAGGAAACTTTATTTTGACTTATAATATACTAACAGTTAATAGGTTTCTATATAATTAGGCATTAACTGTATGTATAACTAGCGACCCGCTCACGGCTTCGCCCCTGTGAACTATAGCTTTTCGTATTTTCGGCGGCTTTTTTATAAACCAATTAAACTAAAAAAGTGGAAAAACAAAAAAAAATGGGAGAAAAAAATATTATGCCTATGCTTATGCTTATCCCGAGACTCACTAGTATCTCAATATAGCATTTCATCACAATCGGTTCAGCGGTTTGGCCGTGATGATGTCACAGACAGAAGAGCTACTTTCGCATTTATAATATTAAGTATAGATAAAGGTCATCGTGGCGCTGTAAGATCGATGGTTATAGGTTCGATACCCTCTCGAAGAAAATATCAGCCTATCATGTATTATATGATAATTACTTGAAGTTTAAAGATTAATATGAAAACGCCATATTGGCGCAATGTGAGACTCTTAACTGTATAATGCTATTTTGGGTTAAATTAATTGTGAGAATAAAATTATTCTTCATTTCTCGACTCTCACGTATTTATCATTTTCATTCAACCATGGACAAGGCCTCGTACTAATAGTCAAGGAAGAAACTAAGTGTTGGCAACAAATCAAAGCCTATTTCATATATTTTTCTCACGTTCACACTATTGGATTAGTTGTACGGAAATTATTATGTCGCTTTTTCCGCTTAGTTGTGTTAGTCTGCAGTATTCTGTTTATATGACAAAAAAACACCCAAACAAATGTATTAAAATGATTGTATTAATACGTCAAAAAAACCTTTAAAACATTTTTAAAGGATGATTAACACACTTGAATGTTGTCACAAATTGAATGACATTTTTATAAAATGTATAAAAATTAGAATGCAGCAGGATTCGAATTCGCTCTGACCGCTAATTCTAAGCTAATGCTTTCTAAAGCTCGTACCGCAAAGCCATGTGCTCTACATTCGGCTACGTTGAAAAACGTCGTTTGGGTTCAGCTTAACGTTAAAATTGTCTTGTATCAATTTAAAAATATATATTTACTGTAATTTACAAAAGATAAGCCGCTTTGTTACTTGTATAATGGGATTTATATATTGCTAAGGTAACGCGTATTTTGAGCATCAACGGGGCTACTACTTGATACCGGTGCTAACGCGTTTATTTCGGCACTCTTATTCAGTCGGCGTAGTCACAGGCTCATGGAGGAGCGTCCTTATCTATCTGATCGCGAAGAAAGACAATTATTCCGATCCGATTAACTACAGGCCTCTCGCTATCACCTCCCTGCTCTTCAAAGTTATGGAGAGCGTAATAAATAGCCAGCTCCTGGTTTATCTGGAGGATCACCAGTTGGTCAACGACCTTCAATTTTGCTTCTGATGTGATGCTGCAATAGTAAGTAATAGGCTTAAATATGGCAATCTGCTACTGTGCGGTTTTATAGGAACTGCCTTCCACGTGCCACACAATTGTGGAATGGCCTACCAGTGGCAGTGCTTCCACGCCGATATGACATGGGTACCTTCAAAAGTTGCTTCAAAAAAAAAAAGATATAAATAAGAAAACGTATTTTAAAACTCAACGTTTCGAACACTTTACAATAGTTAGTGATCACAGGTTTATAATATGAGAATTATAACTAAATAATTAAAAATCTAATATTCTAAGCAAATCGATGATGTGACAATCGCTTACTTTATGGCGTCATCAATGTAATTACATATTTGTCATTGTAGTTTACAACGAGAGTTTTTGCTAATCACGTGCTTAGCGGGGTGCTTCCTTATATATACGTTGAGTATAGGAAGTACATTAGTTTTATATATTTATTTAAATTATATATATATATTATAATTATTTTCGTTTCCTCGCTGTGACATTAAGCGCGGCGTTGAGTTCCGCCACTCAACGTGTAATATCCCGATTTCGTGAAAGTGGAGTGCTTTGACACTAGGTTCTTAAAACTTTTTTTATTATTTCATGTTTGTATTACATAACTTTACAACAGAAGTTACTTATAGTGTTTTATACAGTGTTATATAATAGATAGGTACAAGGTTAATATTTTATATCAATAATAAATATCTTACTTAAGCATTTAAACGGAAACAAGAAGCAGTAATACCAGTCACAATCAATATTTATTTAAAACTATTCTGTTATTCACTGAACTGACAGACAACGCACGGAAACCTGAAATTAATGGGCGTAAATACTTAAGATTTGGCATATAGGTACCTTACAGGAGAAGTGTAGGTGGACCCAAATAAATATTACGAAAACAAAGTATTTTTACTATTTTAGTCAAGTTTAAAACAGACAAATTGAACAGTATGTATACCATAATAGTGGTCATAACAGTCCACTCAAAAGAAGGTGTGCGTGCAAACTAATCCAGTACAAAATCTAGATAGTGAGTGGCAAGGACATTTTAATAAAAGTTTGACTAGATTTTAAAGACAATGCGTTAGTATATATATATATATATGTATATATATATTCTATTCTTGTATGTTCTATCATTGTAAAACTAATAAACTAAAGAAAAAATATTTTTAAAATTAATTATAAAATGCGAGAAAACCACGAGCTATGAGCTACTCACGTATACAACATTTTTTTTATTAGAAACGATTAAAAAGCTATTAAGTGATTATGACGCACCCACGCGCCCTATATTATAATTTGTAATAATTTAATTATTAAAATTATGGTAGAAAGAATCTTGGAGCAACTTAGCTATCTAATCTTGGAAGCCATTGAAAACCAACGCATCTTAAATAATTATAATTTTCAAGCAATCTATATTCTATACAAATAAATAAAATTAGAGTGTCTGTTTGTAATGTTAAAATAACCGCTTTGTACTAAATGCATATGTATTTAAACACGGTAAATATACCAAAATAACATACTTTTACAATTTTTATCTGCCTGTCTGTTTGTTCCGGCTAATCGCCAGAACGGCTGGACCGATTTTAGCAGGCTCTCACTGGTAGATAGTTGATGTAATAAGGAATAACTTAGGTTACTTTTATTTTAAAATCCTACGCGTACGAAGTCACGGGCACATCCAGTGGAAAATAAATCCAAGCCACTAGTACGAGGTGATTAAATAAAAACAAAATCGTAACATTTATATAATAGCTAACACAATCGCTAGAAGCAAATTTATGGTTTATTTAGTTAGAGGCAATAGGGGCGCAGTGTGCCGGCGTCTGACTGTATACGCGATGGTTGTGAGTTCGATTACCATTTCAGTGAATGATTATCTTCATTTCTCTGACCTGGTAAAGCGACAAGGTAAAACGCGGCGTTGAGTTCCGCCATTTTCAACACGCAATGTAAATTTCGGGCAGAAAATGTCTCGACACTAGGTTCTCTCTGGATACCATGCTACGGGGAAATAAAGACATTATAATGTTATTGGATCCGGACACCAGTGCTAATTTTTAAGCAAGTCGTACAGTAAGAAGCTCAATTAATAGATAGATTTCATTATATAGGTCAAATTAATAAAAGCATTTTAAATTATATGTAACATAAATAATTTTTTTTTAAGAAAAATGAACATCTCTAATGAACAAATTTGAAAAGGGGAAAAATAAATAATAAAAATATGTAAACTTACGTTAATAAGAAAAGAGAAGAGAAGCACAGTCCAATTTGTTTTTATTACAAATTTAAATCATTGTAAAAGGAGGGCGGCACTGATAAATTAAATCGTTTGTTTATAAAAAGTACGCACGCTTTCTATAAATAACGATATTTTTACACTCATAAATACCAGGGTTATACTAGTGTAAAGACCATATCTGTCATAATAAAATACATAATTAGCCTAAATAGTAAAGGACAACTTTTTATAAATTGTAATATTTCTTGAAAAAAATATATATTTTATCATCTACGAATATATACATCAAAACATCTAAGGTAATTTCTGCTCAATGAAACTTAGTACAATACAAAATAAAGAGTGTAGAGTCGAGTTGCTATTTTTTATCGCTTTCTAATGCAGCTCACAATAATTACTAATTCAGGAAGTCGTGGGCTTAATATTTGCAACAGACAGATGTGACACGTGTGACGTTTACACTTGTCAGACTGTCAATTGTCATACATATATTATGTGTATTTTTATATAAATAAATCGATTCCAGCCATAAAATTATAAAACCGAAAAAATTTCAAAAGTTAAATTTAATTCCGGTAAATTAAATTAATTATTATTCAATAATTTTCTAGAATAAACTGGGAGTAAATAATGTTATAATATTCAAAAAAATATTCATATGAGTAATTGAAACATTTTTATGAAGTGCAAAAGTTGAAACAATAACAATTTTGTCATAGCGGGATGTAAATATGTAGTACAGTTGGCTAGAACTATCGCATATTATAAAAGTTCATCAACTTTTGATTTTTTTATATGCAATTTTAATATGTTAATAAGAATATTATAGACAGCATTTAATATTTATGTAGATTTTAATTTTCAGTGTTTTTTCACCGTATTGTATACAGACATTTATGAGCTTTTTTTTTTAATTCACATACATAAGTAAACTAGTAAATTGACCAATTTCTTCTTATTTACATATTTAAGTACTTGTACCTATCTATAACGTAAATTTATATAGAATTCAACCTAAATTCTTAACCTCTCATATGAAAGATATTTCTCATTGAAGATCCGTCACGAAATAGGTCGAAGTTTACGACTTCCAATAGAACGAATTTAAGGATATTGCAATCTAGACTAGAACTGTAGGCATAACGTGGCATCTACGTGTACTATTAAATTATTTTTTTATATATTAGCGATAACATCAGTACAGATTGAAATTCTAATAATTCAAAAAATTGATAATTGAAAGAATTCTTTAAATTATAAAAATAATTATAGCGGATTTTCTTTTGCCAATAATATTATTTTACGTATTTGGATGCGGTTGTTAGTGTGTAAATATCATTAAATATTTAAAAAAGGCTCAAGAAATAAATAAAATTGGAACTCTTACATCCGCAATATCGAGTGACCAAATTGCAAATAAAGTTTTTTTTGACATATATATATTATATCTATCAATGTTAGAAAAACTGGCAACTTTATTTTGAACGAATTCTTACCATATGAAATGCTTGAAAATTTGCACAAGTATCCGGATCACCTTTTTATATACATAGATGCATTATGTGATTTAAATTATGTACTTAAATTTTATTACGGTTTCATAATGAAAATGGTTGCTTTTAAATATGTATCATGTAAAGCTTTTTAAAAATAAAATTCATTGAATGTTCATTAAAATAATTCAACTATTTTAATAACATTTTTCTATTAAGAATTTTCAATTTAATATATATTTTATTATCATTTCTCTATTTTGAATTTTCAATTTAAGCACATGGTATGTTAAAGAGTACAATTCTAAACATTTAGAAATAATGACGCTAGACTTTATCAAAGTCAAAGTCTCACAAACATGACCTAGTCTCTTACTTTAGTAAGGTCGTGCTCGTAACCTCAAAGTGATTGCAGATACACTAAAAGCAACAATGAAAATAATTTGTTGCTTCTTTTACGTTTAATGGGGCTAATTCAGTAAAATTACATCGATATTGTATTTTTTAAACTAAAGGCACTCTACTCAGATCGACACTTACTCGAATGACCTATAGTACAATACATAGATATTAGATACAAATAAATGTGTGACCTGAGGTTTTAAAAGAACAGGCTAAACAACATTATATAATATAATATATATATATATATATATATATATATATATATTTGTGAAAATGGATGCAGATTTCTTTGGTTTCTATATATATATTAATAACTGACATACTGCTCTAGTGATAAATACCTTTAAAGTAAAGCGGTTGTTATATGTAGGGCAGACGTGAAACCTTTACTTTATCGGTCATTGGTGATGAGATTTTCCATGGCAGTGCATTCAACAGGGCAACTTCGACTCTAGTCAGAGCGAAACTTCTCGGGTAGAGCGTGAGAGTACTGATCATGGTGATGACACCATTTTGTTCATTTAAAAAATATATAATTGAAAGAATTATTCATAATGAAACAAATAGTTTTCATTTAAAGTAAACAAACAGAAAAGACTTTTAAAATAAATAATTGATCATATAAAGAATAAAGCAGATACTAAAAAAACCAACGATTTTCGCTTTTTATCCTCTTCCCATTTTATACTCGTATATAACGTTTTTATGATAAACTTTTATCATAAGAGCTATTTTACGATAGAGAAATATATAAAACTAAAAACGACCTTCACTTTTTTACGTGAAACTAAGTGTTATTTTTCTGTATAATGCGATAAACAGTTGCTTCTTTACCATATGAGCACATGCGGACCTAGGGATATTCAGGGCCCCTAAAAGCAAGAGGCTCCCAATAGACTGCAAAAAATTACAACGTGGACTGCTAAAATTTGACTTCTATTACTAAAGGAGCGTCAAATTCTTGTGTACAACGCCCAACAAGCCTGAAGGCTTTTTAACATTTTAAAGTGTTATTCACACACTTAGGAAATTGAAAATCACTTTTAGAAAACTGATAAAATTTTGAACGCAGCGGGATTCGAACGCGGGAGTCCAAGAGCTCTGACTGCTTTGCCATGCGTTCAAATTTTAATACGTTTTCTAAAAATTATTTTACTTTTTGCCAGATTACAATCTGGGACAAGTTAGTTAGTTAATACTTAAATCATTTAAAAACTCACGTTTTTGTACCCAAATTTAAATTTTCTATGAATTTAAATTATCTGTATTTAAATTATTTTAGTGTAAGTTTATACAAGTACTTAGCTCAAATATAGTAATGGTCTATTTTCAGTGACTCAACGGTAATATTATTTAAAATTATTTACGTCTGTGGCTAAAAACTATTACTAATGTTAAAGTTGTAGTTGCGTTATTATATTCATTATTTATTATTATCATTGACAATTGTCGTGGCGCAGTTGAAATTATAACTATCTATTATAATAGATAGTTATAATTTCAAAATGATTTCCATTCTTATATATATATAAGAATGGAAATCATTGAATGGGTAAATTTTAAAATGAAGGGAATTGATTTAACATTTAAATTTTTTTTATCTCGTAATGATGAATGGTCAAGTAAATATTCCATGCTCTTTTATATATAAGAATAACATTTTGAGATTTTAAACTCCTAAAATTTCGAAAAAAGTTTATTTTTAAGGCAAAATGAAATTATATTTTAGTGCAGTATGAATAAACAAATAATGTATTTCAGACAGAGGTTCTATTTAAATAAAATACAAAAAAAAAACAATTATGAAATAAGTAACGCTTAGAAAAATATATACAAAGACTTTTCTCAAGAAACTGCGTTCTCCAAATTCCGCCATAATTCGAGGCATTGCGTGTCTAGTAGCGAAACTCAATGCTGCTACTCAGTGCTTTTTTCGCACTAGAGCGGAGGAATGAAAATACTATTAAATAAAATTATTCCTCCGAGTGGGCATCGAACCCACAACCATTCGCGTGTGCAGTTAGACCTTATTCTACTGCTCCACGATGGCCTCAAAACAAAGTTGAAATATATAAAAATTACGTCCTCATTTTCTTTAACATCGAACTAAAACATGACGCGAACAAGACCATCGACCCTGTTTAATTGCCACAGAATATCAGATAAAACTGCTTAAGAATTGCTTTTATGATTACACCATTTAAGTTTAATGATTGTAGGTATCAAATATTTTATATCTCAATATATATGTGGGTGTCATATGTATTTATTCAACCGGAAAAATAATAAAACTAGGATTTCTTTTCATAGAATGAAGTTACTCGGATTATAAAATAATGGGATCTTCTATTATATTATATTCTATACTTTATTCTCATAAGTTAATAATTCTAGTCAACAAAAAATGTTTGTCTGACAATTTAAAGAAAGATAGCAGGTCCACTATGGCAATGAAAATCAAGACAGGATTAGAATAAGCTCCACACACACGGCGACGCATATTCCATCCATAATATTATAAATCCAAAAGTAACTCTGTCTGTCACGTCATCACGGCTAAAAGGCTGAACCGTTTGTGATCAAATTATATATAGAGATACTTGAGGGTCTTGGGAAGAATATAGGCTATGTTTTAGTTTTTCCAGGAATTTCATTGTTCTACAAAACGGTCGCCAAAAATAGGAAACAGCTATAGTTCACGAGTGGAGAGAGTGGAGAGCAATATATTTATATATATAACGTGACCTATACGTAACCTTCACTTTAAAGTTATTTATCATTAGACCAGTATGTCAGTTATTAATATAAATACAAACCAAAGAAATCCGCATCAGATCACAAAAGATCGGTCTGAATCGGTTCTCATTGAGTCCCATTAAGTAATTTGATTACATAATGAACATTTGTGGTTGAAATATAGATGTATAGACATTCTTCTTAACATATGTAATATATCAATATATATATTTTTGGTATAATAAATTATTAATTTATAATCCAATATTATTCTAGTTCTAACTTTAAAAGTCATAGGGATCGGATTACATAAGCATCATACTTATGTACAATGTACATATGTGCTAAAGTTATGTACAAATAATATGATTTCGTTTAAATAAATTTAAATAATATAATTATTAAATCAATATAGAGACCATCGTGGCCCAGTGGGACAGAATCTGGCTGTAAATGCTATTGGTTGTAGGTTTGATTTCCAGTCTTGGGGGAATGGTTATGTTTAATTTTTTTTTATTTTTCTTTGTCTTATATATAAGACAAAGCTCGGCGTTGAGTTTTGTCACACAACACGCAATATCTGGATTTTAGGTGAAAAGTAGAGACTGGAGTGTCTTGACACTAGGTTCTCTCTGACTATTACCAGGAAAGAGAAACAATAAAAAAAAATAAAGAAACTAATACAGCTTAAAATTATTTTCACGTCATCCTGGTCATCCTGGCAAGGACATCAGTTTCATGCTTTTTAAATATTTATGACTATCATCGGAATAGGGCACGTGTGCTATAGCAAATTGGACGGCAAGAAGTGGGTTGCATAGCGTTGAGAGAATTTTTTTAGATAGATTAATAGATACAAGCTATTCATATCCAAGGGACAGAGGTTCGTTTTCTTTTTTAATATGTCTTTAAGCCAAAGTATGTTTTTCTCTGTGGTCGGCCTTGGTCGGCCTTGGTCATAGTGGGGTTTGAATCTCGAACAGATGAACTGCCGCCAACGGCTCCTTTCAGTTGCAAGGTTAACGACAGTGTAGAAGTTTTATTAGGATTTTTCAGTTGGCCAGATCATCTGCTAGGTATGCGACCTCTGGACCCAAGTAAATAAACAACACTAAATAATTCTTACACACAAATTTAGTAAACGAGCAATACTTTTATCATTTTAATTTCTTCTTTAAATTTTTCGCAGCGCCATGACAAAATTAAGCATAAGTTATGTGTTCATTCAATTATTATTAATGTTGCTTTTCACACATTCTGAACACTATGGGTGTAAAAAATTGTATTTGTATATTGCTTTTAACTTTAAAACTTGATAAAATTTAAAAAAAAAACTTTTTTTTTTCTATTAAAATACATCTAAAAATAAATTACATTTAAAAATAAGAGGAGCACGACTAAATTTATTTTCTCGCTATCCTGGTCTTCTTGCCGAGGACATGAGGTTTCTTCTACCAAAATATTGTACTGTGATTCGAGATCCGAACACATAGAAGCGTAGTTAGTCAGAAACCTAGAGTCAAGACACTTTCTTCTCCACTTTATGACCGAATTTGAGACATTGTGTGTAGATTGCGGAACGCAGCATCGCGTTTTGTCTTGTTTCACCAGAGCAACGAAAATAATTTGAATATTTCTATTATTCTCCCGATTGGTAATCGAACCGATAACTCTGTACTATGGTGGCCTCAGCTATTAAAAGTGGTTTGTAAAAGAAAACTCAATACTTTGTTAATACTTTATAGAGAAGGTGCAAGGGAAGAAAGAAACTGTAAATTTAATGAAAGCTGTCTCACTACGCCACGATGGCCAAGTTTTTATACGTTTTATAAAAATGTTTTTCATGTCCTAAGTGTATGAATATAAAAATGATTAATAGCTTTATCTATTACCAAGCGATTGTTCTTAGAAGTAATCTTTGGGTAGCTGAAATTTGTGAAAATCTCTCTACAGAGATGCTAAAACAATAAATAAGTTGTAACAAGCGTATATGAATTTCGACGTAGCTGGATATAGAACGGATCAGAGCGGTCAGAGCGCTTGGATGGTGGATGGTTTCTAAAGGGCGTGGGTTCGAGTCCCGCTGCGTTCAATAAATTTTATACGTTTCCTAAAAAAGAAGGGATTTCATGAAATCATTGCAAAAACCGGAAACAACAGAATCTACAGTCGGAAATGATGATGTATGGAATGGATATAGTATGAAGTAGGAAGAAATTTATTTAAGTCGTTTATGAAGCCAAACGAAGCTGCGAGTAACAACTCGTTAAGTCCGAATACAAAGATTACTCTAAGCTCAACCCGTTAAATGCGGAAAGATGAAAAGAAACCCAAAAGAAATAGATAAGGGTACCGATAAAACTCCATATATTATGATGTGAATATAACACTTATACATATTTTATTACCGGTATTATCCAGGCAATAACAGTTTTATGGTTATAACGAAAATTGTAGCTTGGTTTGTAAATGATCTATGTTTGAAACATCAGTGGAAAATATTTATTTTTCTATTTATTGTTATAAGATCAAGATGTGAAGGTCGTGTTATTAAAAAAATCGAAAAAGCTCTTGAAATATTTGCGCACTTATAGTAATTTTGGATATATTTTATAGTAACTTGTACATAAACTCTTGAAACACTACTTGGTGAAATAGAACGGAAAACTAAGCAGCTTTCCACATATTCTAAATACTGGTTCACTTTCCGCCAGAATTTAAGGTATTGCGCGTAGTGACGTAACTCAACGTCGCGCTCTGTTTTAAGGGCAGAAGAACGGACAGGGCAAGCGGGGGTTACAGCGAGCGATTGCTGCGTTCATTATTATCAAAGCCTTTGTGTTCCATTGAAATTGATTTATAATCGATAGAGGCTATCGTGGTGCAGTGGGACAACGTCTGATGTACACGACTGGTTGTGGGTTCGATTCACACGGTAGAGTGATAAATGTCTCGATTTTGAAAAGAAGAACGGAGTGACTTGACACTAGGTTTCCTCTAACTACCCTGCTATGCAAAAGCGTAAAGCTGGAAATAATTGAGTTTAGACATACATACATACAAGACATATATTCTTTACAAAACACATAAATTAACAGTAGGATTTGGGGCCCATTTAAATTTTACAGGGATCTTTGAAAGATTATATTCGTTGAAGAATGGGTCGCATATTTGTAGTTGTGGTACATAATGATGTCAATTTATAAAATAGCAGTTATTTTATAAATTTAATGTATTTTAAAAATATTATATAATTAGTTATTTATATATAGTTAAAGTATATTTAACTATAACAAATTTCATACTTCTCCATCTGCATTATTTTCCTAAAAAGGGGGTCCATGTTTATCTTTTACGAATAAATGTAATGATAACAACAAACAATATGATTTTATACGGATCTTGCAATCGTGAATATCTAATATAATAATAATAATATTTACTAAAATATATTTTCTTTTCACATATAAATGTTAATTGTAAATCACGACAACAAAACATAGAAGTTAGTATATACTCTATTTAATACTAAGAATGGACAATATATATATATTTTTAAAGTTTACGCTTTTTTCCCGTATTACTCCGTTTTCCACTTTCCGCTCGAAATCGAGACATTGCGTCTTTAATGGCGGAAATCGACGCCGCACTTTGTAGGCACCAGAGCGGTGAGATTAAAATAAATTATTGCTTTTCCACCGAGTAGGAATGAACCAGCAACTAATCGCGATTACAGTAGGGCGCTGTTCGCCTCCACCATTTCACCTCGATGGCCACTATTTTATTTATTTAGAAACCATATCAAACAGTTCCACCACTCAACACGCAATATCTCAAATTAGAGCGGAAAGTGGAGAAAATAATATCTTGATACTACATTCTCTCTGACTATCCTGCTATAGGTTACTATACTACATATAGACAATGTCTTAATGCAGAAAATGCGTAAAAAAAAGCTTTATTTTACTTCAAATATAGGCAGACTCCTTAATGCAGAAAATGCGTGAGAATAAAAAGCTTTATTTTACTTCAAATATTAGCGTGTCATAAATGTGTATACCTATATATGTATATGAGTAAGTAATGGAACCTTTCAATTTTTATTTTTACCCACATTGAACGGTCAGAATAATTCAAAACTTTAAACAGTACACGATTTAAAAAAGAGACAATGAAAATTAAGTATACATTATTTTCTATTTCTTTAAAAAATAAATATTATTCTTTTATAGTTAATTGAATCAAAATAGAAAAAATATATAATAAATTATATTTAATATTGTTCAAGGTCATGGTGTAAGTCATGGCGACTACAACTATGGTGGTATCTCCCTTAGCCACGCAGCCTTCACCGAAGAACAAGAGACGACTCTTTGCTGAAGCCAGGCAAAACAGTCTTCAAAAATTAAGCGTTATATTTGATCATGGAAACAAAAATGGTGAGATTTTTATTACATATTTCGAAATTTATCATTTTTTTGGGTATTAATACGAAAAGTGAACAGAATTGTAATTTATGAAAATCGTAAATTTAAATCGCATAAACATCTTATGACGCAAGTTGCTAAAAGTTAATTGTAACTTTAAAAGCCAGTTTTTATATTAATTTGGAGTATGAATTATATTTTATTATGTAAAAATTTAGCTATTTCTACTAATTCAACAAGCACAGCTTCGACCAATTATATAAAAATATTTTTGTTTAAAAATTTAGCATTTTATAAATAATCAAAAAGGACTGACTGAATGAAGTTAAGAATAATTCTATATAAATATATTTGACGTACATTTTAAAAATTAACCGTTTAAATTTTGCATAGTAGTGAAGCAGTTTTGTTACCTCAACACAACAATAGATGGCAGCATTGCAATACTGAAATGCGCGCTTTTGCGTGACTACTTTGCAGCAAGCTCGCAGTATTTTGACGTAATGTTTAACTTTGTTGCCATTTTAGCTATTAACTACCATTTTAGGATAAATGTTTAAAGGGGGATAAAAATATATATGAATAAAAAATATTTAAATGAATGGCAAATTATTCTTATAAATTCTTAAAATACTTTTTTATCATTTTTCTCAAAGACATTTAAAATTATAACAATTAATATTGCAGGCATGGTAAGAAACTTGAACTTTAAACACTTTAGTAATCAATGCAAGCATTACTTATTATTGTACATTATGGGATAATTTTGTCCTGATATTTTAAATTTATATTTAAAATTTATTATATCATTATAATAAAAAAAATGTCATAAAACATCAATATTTGTTTTAAGACATTGTGTAAAAAGTACCATATTACATACGAAATATGAATAAACTATTAATGCAGATGAATTTTCAAGAATATAGTTAAATAGCAATTAAAAATAAACGATCTTGATTTATTCGAGAATCAGGAACGTAACAAATTTAAAAGTTAAAGACGTTATGGTAGAATTAGTAGAAAATATAGCTTAAGCGTGGCAACACTGATCTCTGCAGTAATTATTGTATGTATTTCAGAATTTTCTGAGCGCCATTGCTTTTTACCGATGTAACGTTGAAATGATTTTAATCAGTTTTCATCGGCAGTTCTGTGTAATGTTTTAGCAATATACTAAAGTGATTGTGTACTAAAACTATCGAACTTCTTAAAGTTATTGTGCTGGGCTTTGTCATGGCCGGTAAGTGCTGACTTTTAGCGCCCGAGCGAAGGGCGAAATCGGAATCGGAAATCGCAATAAGTCGAAGATGTTTTATCGTTCGAACTCCGACGGTAAATGCAATGTTCTTGTACTTAGTGTGGTTTTTAGTTAATAGTGTTTACATGTAGTGACGACGTATTTTTGAGTGGGAAGTGTTTGGTTATTGTATAAAGCCGATAGTTCTAACACTTAATATTTGGCCCTTTTTCGCCGTTACAGCAAGTATTCAGTGGAAAAAAGGTTCTCGCAAATGTTTTACGATTTACACTAGTCCCTATTTACGTTCACAGCTCATATTAATGCCTAAAACAATAATTGTTTGTGTGAACAGATGATTTTATTTGTTGATCGTGATTCGAAGGTCAGACCGCTATGGTCAACAGATATTTGCTATTAAGATTATAACTGAAACGTATCGAAGCGGCATTGTGGAATTTCCGTGGAGATGAGGTTATATACAGGTGAGAGTCCTTTTTCATATACCCGCATCAAACCTGTTTTCGCACTAACGTGCGGATGATAACTCGTTGACGAATACACTAACGTGATACATACAGTTTATATTGTTATATTAATTCCTTGGAAATTGACAACAGATGTGAACTTATGTCATTATAACTTTCTAAAGTATAGTAATAGTTCACTTAAAGGTCATGTTATAATAAACAAATTCATATGTAGCACTTCATGGTTATCTTGTGACAAGATATTGAAAACATTTTTAAGCTGCTTTTACTTTTATTAAATAAAAGTTTTAATAAATAATATTTTGAATGAATTCCTTAATTCAGGAAATTAATTAATATATCACAATTATGTCCTTACATAATTGTGATATATTAATTAATTTCCTCTCATATTATTAGATATTTATTTTAACTTTATTAATTTACAAAATCATCATTGGTCCAAGAAATGGATTATAAAGCAATGATTTTGCCTATTAAATCATTTTAATATAAGAAAAATACTATGTATTTTTTTTTTTCATTTTTAACATTAAACTTATATCTTAAATATAATAGAATTTTAAGCAACACTGAAAAATTGGGTGGTTTTGCACTTAACTCTTATTAATTTCTATTATGATATCATTACATTTTTTGTTAATGGTAGGGTTTCATTATAATAGGACTTATTATTTTTAACTCTGATATGCTAACTATTACATTTTTATTCTACACAACAATAAATTTAAATTTATCACTAAAATTAACTTATTTCTAAAAGAAATTAAAAAAAAAAAACAATAGAATTGTAGTATGTATAAAGAAACCTACTTTGATCTAAGACTTTTTAATCAGCATGTTGCTAGGATAAGGATTACACTTTTATGCACCATTATACTTGGCTGTATGCCAGTTTTGACTTTTTTTGTTCTTGTGAAGCTTTTATCCTCATTGTTTTGCCCAGTATGGTATGACAATTATATTTTCTTAACAGTTTTTTCTAATAGTAGTAGGTAATATTATTAAAAATTATATAACTCTATGAAAAAAATACTTTTGGTACTTCCACTTTGAAAATACTTTGTCAATGTTTATAAAGTATTATAAATTCAATTCCAATTGACAGCTATAGTGCAATATAATAGATAATAAATTTTAATACACATTTACCAGATAATTATTCCAACTATAATGAATACTTTTATCAATTATATGTAGATAAATTAAAAATTTACATTAATTTAACAGTGTATAGACCCCCTTAATCACTACAAACAATTGCTAAAGACAATGTCAATGTCTATTTATATGTCTACCACAAGTATGTACTTCCTTTAACAGGTTATTTTGTTCTTGATTCATCAAAAGAGCTATTACATTACACCATTTAGTTGAAAAGTATCATGTAACTTCCACTCTAGAAACAAGTTTAAAGTTTATTGTTCTTACATTTTTAACTTAGACATTGAGCGACAATGTTCTCCTTTTTATTTAAAATATCTATAGAATATTAAAAAAAGTAACAGTGATGTTAAAGAAAAAGGAAGTGCCCTGGCAACCTTGTAATCGAGTCCGCCAAGACTTGGTGTGGAGACAGCAATCTTGCAGATTACACTGGAATTCTACATGCGATTGTATGTCCATAATGAATTAGAAGTACAAATTATAGTAGTATTTATTTGGCGTAGATACTTTAATAGAACATAAGTATATAAGTACTATTAATGTACAAATTTAGTGTCTATTTTTATATTGTTTAAGTATAGCAAGATATTTGCAAACAGATAGCCTGTGAACTTGTGCGAGAACCTTTTATTTTATTTTTACCTCTTGTAGCCCATCTTTTTGTAGAGTACATTGCATTTCCGTATATCTTTTCTAATCTGTTAATATTTCAATCTTTGATTAACTCTTTATATGTGTTTTGCTACTAACTACAGCTTCTTAATAACATTTCTTTTGTAATACACTTTAAATTGTTTCAAACATATTGGTTTTGGAGCTTATATTAATTGATATGAGATTTTTTGTTGTTAATTTTTACTTTAAAATAATATAGGCAATTATTTACTGTAGATTTAAATTTTTACAATTTATTATGTGGGAAGTTCTACCATATATTTTAACTCAGTGTCATAAATTTATAATTATTCACTCAACACTATACATAAATATTTTTAAATACTTGAAAAGGTTAGTAAAAACTTGCCAACGGAATCTTGTTCTGGAGAATGCAGCCTTAGGTCTTAATTGTACCATTTAGCCATTGATTGCTGTTAACCAGACCTCATTTTTGATATGTCATAAATAATATTGTATGGTCTACATAGTCTAGGTTGCTACTTTTTTTTAATATTTTGATAGACACTGATTAATTTAAAAAGCCTTTTAAAGTAAATAAACGTAAATTTATGTTATTTTTAAAGTTAAATAAGTAATTACAATTGATTAATATGGTTTTGTTTTAATTTTCACGGGAAATTATACATTTTTTAATTTTATTTCCATATATATACATATTATTCTATAGGCAATGGTGGGGAGACGACATGGTGTTTCAGCCAGGTGAAAGGCACCCTCGAAGATGACGTGACGGAGGCTGATCTGATTTCATGCGTCGAATTTAACCACGATGGCGAACTACTTGCCACCGGTGACAAAGGTGGACGCGTTGTTATATTTCAGGTAAAAAACTAAAACTACCGTAGGGATGCCTCCAAAGATTTTTGTAATTTTTTGTATTCAGAGAGTTTCACACCATTGTACCAGCATTCAGTGACATATCACTAACATCTCACTAAGGTAGTAAATATTACTGAAAAGTCAGCCAGTGAGACATTATAATGTGGAAAATTGAGAATAAAATGACTTCATTGGATGTTTAATGACTCACTGAGCCAACGACAGCTAACAATATATCTGATTAGTGTACTTCAGCGTGCCTTGTATACATATTGTTTTGTCATGTGATGTGGTAACGTTACGTAGTAGAAAAAGGCAAATGTGATAGTTTTAATCAGGAAAATTTTAGTTTTTTAGTAAGAGTCTTTCGTTAAGAAATGGTTATACAGTCTTAAGTGTGGTCGGTCAATTACAGACAAGAGTTTAGTAGAATTATAGTGCAAAGGGGAGAAGTGAATGTCCTGACACACCAGGTTGTCCCTAAAGTACACCCTGCTATGCGGGAAAAAGCGTGAAGCTGAAAAAAAGTAACAGTAGGCTTGTTTTTTTTTTCAGATTTTTAAAAATATATTTATTCCTTTTACAGAGAGATCCAGCATCAAAACAATGTGTGCCCAAGAAGGGCGAATACAACGTATACTCAACTTTCCAGTCCCACGAGCCCGAGTTTGATTATCTCAAATCATTGGAAATTGAGGAGAAAATCAATAAAATTAGATGGCTCAAACGGAAAAATCAAGCGCACTTCCTTCTCTCTACTAATGACAAGACTATTAAATTATGGAAAGTAAGTGAAGCGATCGTGGCGCTAAGGGAGGGACTAGTGGACAGTGTCGCTCTGTAATCGCGACTGGTTTTGGGTTCGATTCTGACTTGGGGGATGATGGTATTTTAATTATTTTTATTTTTCCGCTCTGGTGAATAAGACAAAGTTCGGCGCTGAGTTCCGCCAATGTTCTCCAATTGGGGCTATAAAGTATGCGACTGATCTATTAATATATTAATTTTACTTTCAACGGTGTTAATATCTGCCAAGAGTTGAAAAGTATTGATAAACAGTCCGAAAGTACAAAACCTAGTAAATATTTATTTCATCTAGATTGCTTTTTTAAGTTTCAAAGTTGTTAACCATCGTATCTGATTATTCACTATGGTTATAAATTCATTCATTGAAGCATTATTTGCTTTAAAAATGTGGTAAATAAATGATTCCCCGTACCTGTCAGACGAAGTGTATCGTTTCGTCTCTGTATTGCATAGTCAAGTAAAAGAAATAATATTTAAACAGTTCAGCTCCGCTAATCCACTCGCAATATATCGAATTCGGGTGTAAAACGGAGAGCGGACTACTAATTTTCTAATTTAACACTAGGTTCTTAGGAACCTAGCGTCTTAACACTAGGTACTTTCTGCCATCTGCCACGCGAAAAATCATAAAAAGAAACTAATTTCAGGTGTCAGAACGGGATAAGCGGGTGACGGGTTACAACACGCGTGAAGAGGGTGGGCGGCCTCGCGACCCGTTAAGGGTGACTCAGCTCCGAGTGCCCACTGTACGACCTGCCGATTTGATGGTCGAGGCTTCACCTAGGTAATGTTGGATTCTTATTTTGTAACAGTGAATCTACTGTTGGACACTCGGTTGTCCATTTGTGTTATCTGTCTATCTATACAGATAAATAAAATTGCGAGTGCCTGTTATATTAAAATAACCGCTTTTACTTAATGCGTATGTATCTATACATGGCTCATATATCAAAATAACATGTTATACAATTTTGGTCTGTCTGTTTGTTGTGGGTAGACTGATTTTGACTGACAGATAGTTATGAGATGTAATAAAGAGTAACTTAGGCTACTTTTATTTTAGAATTCTATGCGGACGAACCCACGAGCACCACTGCGTTGTTAATAATAATAAGCCCATTGGACGCGAAAGATATATAGTGGTATTATGTCACAAATATGTGTAATTCGATGTAAAACTTTAAATTGCATTCTTTGGAAATCCAAAGTTGGTCCTTTATCCATGCATGTTTCTTATTACCAACATATTATATTTAAATATTTCTTCTAATATTATATATAATTAAAGTCTTTTATTCCATACATTTTAAATGTTGTTAGCAGTGTCAGTAAGTCTTAAAAAAACTATTAGATAATATAGTTGTTCTTTTTATTATTTAATAGTAATGTTAGTTTTATTAGATAAGAAACCCTCTTTGGGTGTAGGCCTTATCCAGCTTGTTCCATTTTTCTCTATTCTGAGTCTTTTTTTGAGCCATTCTTCCCCCGTTATGTCAGTTATACCATCTGGCCATCTTATGTAGGGGCGGCCAACATTTCGTTGCCCTGTGGGAGGGACTGTTGTCTCAAACGTCGAGCTATGTGATGTGATTCAATTAATTTTAATTTAATATATAACAATATGATGTAAAAAGGGAATATTTCTCAAACCAATATAATATATTAGTCCGGCTATCTGTTCAACTAGAAGATTAGCCCAGATTCGCTTACAAAAAAACACTACAAAATTTAATCTAAGCTTATCTTCAAGTACCTATCTACCACCCTATATTTGCTAGATATGGCGTTAATTTAATTATATCGTTATTTGCAAATACTTCACATGTGAAGGTTTCTATGGATTTATCTGATACGTCGTTATGGCGCGTTTGTTGTTCTTGCTCAAGTGTGCGTGCACAATGAGCAAATGTTTGTTGGTTCAAATTTTATTCTAGAGGTTTTTTAATTTTTTTCAAAAAGAAAATAGCAGTTAGAAAGCTAAGTATGTTTTACTATTTCTGTTGAAACACAGTTAAATATATAAAACACAACAGAATAACGACAAATTATAAATAAATTATTATATACAAAATAACGACAGTATTGATAGATATTGATAGATATAGATAACCTACCCGGTAGCGAAAACCTAGCTTATAGCTTTCCGCCAGAATTCGAGGTATTGCGTGTTGAATAACTAAACAACTCCATGCTTTGTGTTACCAAAAGTGGGAATTGAATCCCGTTTGTAGTTAAATGTCGTTTCAGTGCTCCAGGTCTCTCATTCTTTCTCATTCACGATCGCTTAGCAATATAGTAAATGACAATTTAAAATTAATTCATAAATCAATTTTTATCTTTATAGTTACCCACTCAAACAACAATTAGTATTGATTTAGATCAATTTGTCCACAATGTCACTTAACTGCTAATTAATCTACGGTTAATTATTCTGTATTATATGTATGGCATTAATCTATTTTGTAGGCAGCAATTAATCTTAGTTAAACTTCTCAATTCCCTTCTATATATTTTAAGGATGTAGATATAGTACTTATATGTACTTTTTAATGGGTATTTAAAAACCACAACCGGGGACAAACCAATTTATCAAGATTTAGCAATAGAATATATACATATATACTGCTTCTCGGTTTTTCAAGTATTTCGACGGTGAAGAACTAAGTGTCTTGTCACTAGATTTTCTTTGACTACCCTGCTATGCAGGAAAAAGAGTTCAATTAAAAAATAAAAAAATATACCCTAGATAACAGACATGTTGGATTTGGATACGATTATCTTTATCCGTACAAATCCTTATACGTATAGAAAGAATAGTAAATAAGACTCGGTTACAGATATAAAATAATGTCGTATTATCCGTTAGTTCCGGATAATTTCGATTACGGATATTACATTTTTGAAACATGTAAGTTAACTTCGGCCAGTAATTTGTCAAGTTCTTTTTGTTTTGTATCACTTTCACAGTAGGTGCCATTTGACAGTTTTGATTTACACTTCGGCCATATCCGAAATTATCCGAAACTTTTCTGTCGGATTCGACAAATGTTACGTATATAATAGAGTTTTTTTCGGATATCTGCTAGTTTTGTTTACAGTTCCCATAACATATGGAGACCCGATAATACAATATCCCTGTACTATACTAAAATGAATGAATTTCTACAGGAGAATATTCGCTAACGCGCACACGTACCATATAAACTCGATCTCGTTAAACTCGGACCAAGAGACGTACCTGTCGGCGGACGACCTCCGCATCAACCTCTGGCACTTGGAGATCACCGACCAGAGCTTCAACATCGTTGACATCAAACCCGCCAACATGGAGGAGCTCACCGAGGCTTGTGTCTCATTATTTTTTTATTTATTTTAAACAAATTCACGCTTTGCCCGCATGGCAGGGAGGGCAAAGGTAACCGACACTCCTTTTGTACACGCCCCGAATCGCGCTTTGTCTTGACACCAAAGCCTATCCTACCTTGAGCTGAGAAATAAAATCTTTCCGCGAGTGGGAATCGTACCCACAACCATTGCGTATACAGACAATACTATGTGTCATGTAACCTTTTCTGTAATCTTACATAGGAACTATGAAAAAATAAGACAGTCTACGCCAAATCGTAATAAATGTATTGCCGCCCAAGAAGAAGGAAATGAATTGAAACATCATAAATTGTTGATAGTAATTATATATTTTTAATATTTTTAAAATGTTATCCACACAGAATGTTTTAAACAGTTTCTAAAAAAAGTTTTTATATATTTTTTATATGAACATTTTCTTTCTTTTCAGGTTATAACCGCGGCGGAGTTCCACCCGACTGAATGTAATCTCTTTGTATATTCTAGTAGTAAGGGTAAGTGATAAATATATTTTTTTATATTAATATGTGAAGAAACTGTTATATCCCTGTTTTTATAAAAATGGTCGACCACCACATAATATAAATGCTAAAATGCAACTTTAAAAGAGAGCAATTTGAATGTTTCTATGTAATTTTGTCATTATTTAAAGGAAATTATGCAAATTTCAGTACATCATTTAAAATAATAATAATAAATTTCTCTTTATTGTACATCCATAAATAGTAATAAAAACACTTTTTTGCACTTCTACCAATTTACCTAGGACCGTCCTTATGCTGGAATGGGAAGAGTGGAAAGTTTGGCATACTTAAAAAAATAACCAAAAAACCTTTTATGACCTACGTCAAGTTCATTCATGTTACGTGGACGTTTTATATCATATTGTAGCATTTTAATTATTTATTTTAATCCTAAGTGCAACTGCGCCTTTTCCCAAAGTAGCGTTTTCTGAATCGCACTTTCTCACATACCAATAACGTGTTAATTAAAATGTTTAATAAAATATATTAAATTCCAGGTACAATAAGGCTATGCGACATGCGCGCGGCGGCGTTGTGCGACCGCCATGCCAAGCTGTTCGAGGAGCCCGAGGACCCTCACGCGAGGTCCTTCTTCTCCGAGATCATATCTTCTATAAGTGATGTTAAGCTTAGTAATTCTGGAAGGTAAGTGGTTCATTATGGTATTATAAAAATAACAGAGACCGTCGTGGCGCAGTGCAAGTGTTTGTACGGGATTGTTATATTAAAAAAATATATAGTTTTGTTTTCACGGTGGTGGTAGCTGTAATGTCTTAACGCGTGGCGCAATGTCAGTGACAGCGTCTGTATACGAGATAGTTGTAGATTCGATTGCCACTTGGGTGAATGATTATATTTAAAATGATGACCGGTGACAAGAATAAGTGAGGCGTATAAAAATAAAACCATCCCACTTTCCGCTCCAGTTCGAAATATTGCGTGCTGTATAGCGGAACACAACTGCGCGCTTTGTCTTCTTACCAGAGCAGAGCAATAAAAATAATTTTGATATAAATATATATATAAAATATAAATATGATAACTTTAATATAAAATGATAATAATAAATATCAATTGGAATAATTGTATTTTATAATTTTTACCATGACAATTGTACATTTATAGACTAAATCTGAAATTAAAAATGATATACTAATATGTTTCACAGGTACATGATGTCCAGAGACTATTTAGGTTTAAAAGTATGGGATCTTAGAATGGAAACAAAACCTGTAGAAACATATCCAGTAAGTTAATATTTACTTTTGTTTCTAAAATCAATTATCAGTTAATATGAACTAGAAGCTTCCTTGACGCGTTACAAACGCGTTGCCATAGCAACGTGTATGCCACTGTACAGACGATTATAGCAAACTGTGATCAGAGAGAACCATAAGAAAATAACAACATATTGCGCTTTGATATAATAGACTTTTTCAATATTCTAATTTGAATTATTTCAGGTACACGAGTATCTTCGTTCCAAATTGTGCTCGTTGTATGAAAACGACTGTATTTTTGACAAATTCGAGTGTTGCTGGAGTGGGGATGATCAGCGACTTATGACTGGCTCTTATAACGGTTTTTTCAGGTAACTTTTAAATATTTAAATAAATGCCTTTTTTATTGACAAACCAAGCTAATTGGTATCAATTATTTCTTTTCCTTTTTTTTTAATGCATAAACAAAAAATACTACAGACAGCTGGTCTGCATCCTTTTTATTCTTAATATCCTTAGATTTTTAACATTTAATTACATAAGTCATTGTAATTCACTTAAAAATTTTAATTACTACTCAGAACTAAAGCTAAATTTAATTTGTATCCATTTAAAGTTTTTCTGATAAAGGTTGTTTTAAATGAGGGTGTGATAAATTATTACTAAGTCGAAACACTTAAACTAATGGCTGTGGGATAATTTTGTTTTACATGAAAAAGTATGGCTATGTATTTAATATACATAAAGTCTTTTAAGTGGAGAACGCAATATCTTAACGCTATTGTTTTCTTTACTCAAACTTACTGTAAAATAAGGGACAGGTGTGAAGGTAAATAAAATCTTATATAATTATAACTTTAAAATGGGTTAAATTCTCTTGGGTAAGCCGGTTTGATGTAATATGCATTAGGTAGTGGCATCGTTGACGCTGATTTAGCAACGTGTGTATCAAATACTTGGTAGTGTGTGTAACATAAATTTTGTTGATTTAATGAATTTGTAATGCATTATTTATTATGAAAAATTTTAATGGTTGGCTTTTTTCTATATAACAACTTTTTTTGTAATTTCATGTTTGTCTTAAACATGAAATTTAAAAAAATGTCTAAATGCATATATATATATATATATATGTATACACGGTTCATATACCAAAATTACATTTTAAAAAATTTTTTCGCTAATCTCTGGAACGGCTGCATCGATTTTGACGGGACTTTCACTGGTAGATAGGTGATGTAATAAGGAGTGGAGTAATTATGCTACTTTTATTTTAGAATTCCACGCGGACGAAGTCGCAGGCACAGCTAGTGTATAGATAAATTATAAAATGCCCTCGTTTCTCCAGAATATTCGAGCGCGGCGGTGCGTCGAGCGCGGCGGGCGCGGGGCGGCGCGGCGAGCTTACGCTGGAGGCGTCGCGCGACGCCGCCGCGCGCCCGCGCCAGCCGCTGCGCGCGCGCCGCGTCGCCACCACCGCTAAGAGGAAGAAGGTAAATCTATACATATAAATAAAAATCTTTTCTGTTTGTTTGTGCGTGTGTGTACGCTAATCTCAGAAAAGGCTTATCTGATTTAAATGCAACTATTTTATTTTGACTACTGTATTTTGGTTAACACTGTTCATTAATAATAAAGTTACAACCATTTAAATTATTAATTTATGCAAAATTTGTACAAAAGCAAAAAAAGCAGGCGTGCGATAAATCTATATATATATTTTGAGTCGTATAGTTTAATCAGGCAACCGCGAGCTTTTACTACTTGAGTCGCCGAGTAGGATCTAGAATACTTGTGTTGGGAATGACTAGTAGTGGAGCATAAAGTGTTTTGCCACTAGATTCTTTCTATTACTATACAGTTTTTGAGGGATAAAATGGTATTTGTATGCTGTAGATCAAGGCTGTCCAACCTAGGCCCACGGGCCACGTTGGCCGATATTGTTCAATTTACCCGCCAGCTTATAAATAACATTTTTAATATATAATAAAAAAAAATTCTAATATTATATATGTTTATTATATGTAAAATTTTTGCCCATTTCAATAAACAGTTGTACACAGACTTGCTGTTGATTGTACTGAACCATATTGTCTAAATGTTTTTTTTTAAATTGTAAATAAACGCTTATCATTTTAAACTTGACGGATCTCATCTTTGGATCTTCAATCCAAAAGATGTTTCGTTTCGTTTTATGCATATTTGTGTTATTTATAAGTTATACAAATTTGAGGAAAATTCTTTTTTTCTAGTGAAGCATTGTTTAAAACTGAAGAAGTTTACTAGACTTTCCTTATAATATATATTTTTTTCTTTTTCTAGGACGAAATAAGCGTAGACTGTTTAGACTTCAACAAGAAAATACTACACACAGCGTGGCATCCTCACGAGAGTGTAATAGCTGTAGCTGCCACAAATAATCTGTTCATTTTCCAAGACAAGTTCTAGCGGACAGTACGTGGGCGAGAGAGGACATACACACATACAAATGTTAGGTATTTCAATTATATATGCATATTTATTTATATATTCTTCTATTTTATCAGGCAGAATCAGTTTTAACTTTTGCCTTTTTTAATAAAAGTATTGTAATTTTTTTTGACATTAAGTATCCGTTTTAAAAGCTGTATTAGGTTCATTTGTTTTCATGTTTGCTTAAATAATAATTTTTTTTAAAGAATAATTTTGATAATGTTGCAAAATTATTGAAATCATATAAAAAGAAGAATCTTTATAGACAACTAAGTACAATGAAGAAAGTGACTTGAATATTCTTAATGTGTGTTTCTGTAGAAGTTATTTTAAATTCTTTTTAATGATTGTTTGTGATTTAAAATTATAGGAGCTTTTACAACAAAATTTTCTTAAAGATAAGCTAAATGATTAAAAATATAAAAGAAAACTATGAGCAATAATTAGATTTATAAATTGATGACTTTATTTTTTTTTAAAACTATATATGTAATAAAAGAATCTATTTCAAATGTTATTTAGTACTTAGTTGTCACACAAATACACCATTTTCTTTATTTAAATAGTTCAAAAAAATACTGCCTTCATATTATTTGTAATAAAATCAATTAAAATGCACAGTCCATATATGAATATTTGGTAACATACTCGTATATATATAAAAATAAAAAATAATGTATTAGAAAAGTGTCCTCCTTGCCATAAGCTAGAATAAGTCAATGTCATGTTACAAAGAGAGGTAGATGTCAGTGGTAGTTTTTTTTAATTTATTGTCTATACTTGCACATTAAAAACAAAATATTTAATTTAAAATTATATGCAGCAATATATTTGTTGTTAAGTTATGATAAGTTCGATCAATATCAATGTATAGCTAATTGTTTAGACTGCTTGTATGGACAAGCGCGTTCGAATTCAGCTGCGTTCAAGTTTTTATATGATTAAATTAACCACTTATCCTAAATGTGTATGACACAATATAGATTCTCTAAAATAAACTATATTTTTTTTAAACATCACATGACTGCCACAGATAGCTACCTCCATTATTAAATACTGTTAAATTGAATTGTCTGTATGTTTGTTATTTTAAATGTTTCTTTTTTAAAAAAAAAACAACCAGTTTGTACCAAATAAAAGTTCAGTTCATTTTTTATTTCAAGTGACATGTTGTTAGTGTTATTTTATATCCAACATTGTTAATGTCAAAAAGCTTAGGTCTTCCAAATATAGTGAGTTTCCATTTAAAATATAGACGTCCAGTGGAATAATATGTTTTTAATAATAAACATACAGATACTAGGTACTAAGGCCGTTATTCGAACACTGATATAATTTATATGTTTTCATACTTAAGGTTCTAAGCGATAATTAAGTATTTATTTTCTGAATGGGAGAAATACATAGTCGCCTTGACCCATGGAATGAGATTAGTTAAATTTATCGATCAATAACAAAATTGACGTTTGAAATGTATAGAATAAACAAAAATAATACATAAAAAAAGTCTATATGTACATTGCAAATGTCAGTGTTGCCAGTCCAAATGTTGGTATTAAATGGGTGTTAGCCCAGCCTAAATTAAGCAATAGTGTTGCCAGGAATATTATAATAAGTATATATGACCATTGTTTTAACAATTCCACCGTTTGTTTAGATAATCAACTCGATTAGTATTTTTTATATTGGAATTAGCAATGCTATTATGTTTCCAGTTTTAAAAATACTTTTCGATAATCGATTACGATGATTGTATACGTAAAACGCCTAAGGTATCCGGGTTTTTTATCATTTTTTTTACCTGTGCCTTACTGACCGCAAAGATCTAGTTAATCATTCTTTTTATTTATTATGTACTTCTTTTTTTTATTTTGTGATCGTTTTTTTTAAATAGGGTTGTTACTACCCCTGTGTTAAAGCTGGATTAAAGTTTGTTATATTTCTGCCCTCATTTCTATTAAAAATTGTAGTAATAATTAGTTATTTATATGCTAGAAGAGCTTGTTTTGGATGAATATGGTTTTATTAAACAGCTTTTTAAATATATTTTTTTGTAAATCATGTATTAAATATTGTGTTGCCATGCCAAGGTTGTGTCACGTCATATAGATTTTAATATGTGGCAACCCTATTCAGTTTTGACCGACTTATTTAGTAGTTGGCTGTGAAAAGTGCTTTACAGATACATTAGTTGCTATAAAAAAAATACATTAAGATGTAAGAGGGCAGAACAAAAGGAGGTTAGACGAATTGGCTATTATGTATATATTATATATATATAAGGGATTTATCGGGCATGAATTACTTATACTGTTTCCAATATAGTTTCATAATGTTCAAACATTGTAAATAAAATGGATGCGAAGATAATGAATAGGTCACAACACTGTGCGATACAGTTATATAAATATTGTACGTAAACAATTAATTATGTTTGAAGAATATGAATTTTTGTATCATTGTCCTTTTTTTTTGTTTTAATATACTTAATTATTGTTGAAATTGTTCGTCGCGGTGTTCTGTTGGGACCGTGTCACATTTAGAAACCATTGTATTGTAAGTGAATGTGACAAGGCTCTAAATATATTGTTTTGCGTTCGCTTGTGGAATCCCTATATGCTTGTTTAGAATTTAAGTTTATTACCACTAGTTTTTTTTTCTTTTCGAGCCTTACGATGTTTAGTGTAAAATAAATATAACTATTTTATCCGACAGTTTTATTGGATTTGTATATGAAGCGAGAATAAAAAGCAGTAATTCTAAACAAGCATAAAATCAATTTGTATAGATGATCGTTTTAGTATAAGGGGCCCGGTCAATTCCACACGCGTTTTAGATATAAGCGAGACACAAACGCTGTCTGCTATTGTTTTGGCCGATAGGTATATTATTAGTGATGAGTCGTGTGATATTTATCGAAGAAAAAAAATTGCCTTCGCAGCTTATGAAGGAATTGACGTAAAACAACCCCCCCCCCCCACAACCCCCATTGTAAATGAGCTCTTTGTAGTATAAAAGTCGGTGAGTGACTGGGCGAATGTTATAATTTAAGTCTAGATATTAGTTAGGCGAAAAACAGTGAATAAATAAAAAAAAAATAAGTTTTTTTTTCTTTCCTGCATCGAGGGATCAGTGATACGTGTGATATGATTCGGTTTGTAACCTCGTTGCGTTTGTTGACAACGAAATTGTGCTGCCGGTCGCGACGCCGTCGCCTTGACGCTTGCTTTGTTTTTTTATTATTTTTACATTTTTATTAATTTTCTGTATACATATATTCATGCTTAAGCGAATTCAATTGATTGGTAATATAATATCTATATATATATATATATATATATGAATATTTATTATGGTATTTAGTTGTAAGGGCACGTTCAGACACTAAGGTTTTGTAACTGCGCGTTTTGGAACTACAAAATTATTTGTCGTTTTCACACACTTGCGGGGTTAATCAGCAATTAATGGCAAGTAGCACTTTGAAAGTAAAAGTCGATAATATCGTTATAGTGTGTGAATGGTGCGGTGCCCGCAACGCCACTGGACGCCTGCCTGAGGTTTCATTGTCATAGAGCGCCCCGTGGGTACTGCACAATTTTAAAATAGTGTGGCGCCCGCCGTGTCGGAACGTAGGCTAAAAGTTATGCATTTTTGGTTTACTTTGATTTGTGAAACTATTTCTGGCTTTTTTTTGTGTTATTTTAGTTCTTTTTTATTACATTGTAATTTGTCAAGTTAAATTATTTTTTTTAAATTGTCTAAAGACAGTGTTTATTTAGTATAGATTTTTTTACTCTTGAGTAGTAATGCAATCGTGTTAATATATATAGCATGGATATAGTTCGGTCAGTCAGTCAGTAAGTGCCATGTCACGTGTCAAGGCGAGGGCTGCGCGGGGAGTTGTTGAATCCAAAATATTTCCTATAATATAAATTTTTATATCTGATTCATTTGTTTTATTTAATCCTTGTAATTACTTAGCTACATTACCTTTTTTTAAATAATATTAATGCGTAGTGGGACAGTGTTTAACTGCCAGCGCGATCGGATGTGAGTTCGATTCCCACTCGGAGGAATGATCTGACCCACAAAGCACGGCGTTGAGTTCCACCACAGAAGGTCTTTGATTCGGGTAGAAATTATAGAACGCGAGTATTGTGACACTAGTTTTAGACTGCTTTTGAAAAATATTAATGTACTATAGATATAAGGTCATATTTTGCTTTAGAATATTTAGCAGTTTACTTATAGTAATTTGATTTCTTACTTAACCATTACAGTATCGTGAACGGATGATGCTAAATCTATATAATAATTTCTTTTACCCGATGTTTATTAATATTATGTTTTATATATTTGGTCCTAAATGAACTAGTTTTACTCTTTTAGTTTGTTAGCTCCTAGCCGCTTACCGAACAAATTATCGATTTTTTATTGATTTAAATAAGTGAAACCGTTGGCTCTATTTGATATTGCTTTTGCCGTGGCAAGATTTAGAAATGCTGTTACAGTACAATTACCTAAAATCTTAAGACTAAAAAAAAATTAACCTGTGAATTAATATTTAAAAAAAAAAAATTGGTTATTGGGTTGTTGTTAGGTTAGGTTCCATATAAATATATTTTTTATATTTTTGCGAGTAAACGAGACATTAGATCGGTTGGCGCCACCTTCACTCTTATCAGTCACGAACTTGCGAACTATGGAGCGACAAATCGGGGATCTAGATCTAGTCCGTACAATAGAGGCCCCTTAGACTTAACTCTAAGGGGCCTCTATTATATTATTATTAATTTATTTTACTGTGACGCTTTAGCCGGGATCCATTTCTTAGTAACCATAGGTAATTGCCTAGAAATTGTATCAACTTCCATGTGCTTTACGTGCCATGGATAAGCCGCGTTTAACCTTAAAAAAGTATGTTTATTTTACAATACAATACAATACAAATATACTTTATTGTACACACATACAATATTATCCACATCGAAATAGAACAAATTGTACAATAAGGCGGCCTTATCGCTTAAAGTAATCTTTTCCAGGCAACCTTTGTATATAGGAGTTGCATAAAGTAACGGAAAGCTGTGCACAATAGGACATTTAACATATAATATTAATACATAATATAAAAAAATAATTACTAATAATATTATTAAATACTTTTAAGCGGTATTCGAAACGAAAAGTTATAGGATGGTAAAAATTCATTAAGTACATATAAATTAAAAAACATTTTAAATGGTATTTCTATTACAACAAACTACACCTATTGCTTTGTTAATCTGTAGTTTTAGATAGTATAAAATTGACATATACAAGTCAAAAGTTCCTGTTAATTTGTTGATATAAATCTATAACGAACCGAGATGTGTAAGTTTTTGAGTGTAAAACTATTCAAAAATATAACAAAAGTCTATTCTATAGAAAAAATTAGAACACGTAGCGTGTAAGTGTCAATTATGAAGAAAGCAAATTAGTAAATTAATCGAGTTTAAGTAATTTAAAATCTTTATCTAGCGCCTAGACTGTAATTCAATTCTAAAAATATGTATACAGTCTCTTAGGGGGTAACATGTCGGCTTAGACAAAAAAGAACTACCCTCTTTTTTCCACTATTTAGTTATTTTAGTCACTGTACGTTGAATAATCACACAAACACAAACCCTATATCAAACATATGTAAAAAAACAGCGAAACATCTGATATTTAAATGTTATCATTTTCTCAAGTTTAAAAATTAAGCCATAACCAACGCGAGATGTACGTTGTTTTACTTTTACACGCTTTCTTCCGCACATCAGGGTAGTCAAATAGAACCTAGTGTCAAGACACTCCGTTCTCTGCCTTTCGCCCGTATTCGAGACATTGCAGGAAACTTTTTATTACTCCTCAAAAATGAATCTAATATTTCAATTGCAGATGCACAAAACCAAAGCATTTGATATGCTTCAGGAATTGGACATCAGATATGTTATTGAATATATTAGACAGTGCAATGAATTTAAAACATAGTGTAGGTGATACACATCGGAAACGGCTGGTATGTTTATTTATTTTAAAGAAATCAACCCTGCGTTGTCTGCATTTCCATCTTTACCATACCGAGTGCCCTACACGTGGCCTTTGCCAAAAGCCCACGGCTTCATAGTGATCTAAATGAACTGTATACCTCTATTCGAATGTGCTGTGTAACTACAACTGTGCCCTAAGTTGTCAGGTGACTGAAGGTCACATGCCCAAAGATAGCGCCAACTGCTTCCATTACGTTGACCTGTAATTTAAAACAGACTTTGTTACTTTAAATTTATATTGGAGTTGGAACTATTTAGTTTTAGGAACAATTGGATCTTTTTAAGTTTCATTACATTTATATGTTTTACTAGCGACCCGCTCGCGGCTTCTCCTGCATAAACTACTCGACTAAACTTTTTAGATTTTACACCCGCCCGCGTTTTCGCTTAAATCACAAACTTTGCTTAAATTTATAATTTAAATTGTAACTATTTTATTTACGAACCATAATAAATAAAATAAACACTAAATTGGCTTACCAAAATACACTACACACTACATACAAATCGGTTAAGCCGTTTCTGAGATTAGCGTGCAAAAACGTGTTTTAAAAAAAAATGTTATGGGATCTATTTCATTGATAAATACCCCCAATAATATCTTAATAAAATTCTAAGGTATTATTGGCTCGTTAACATAACTGATAGAAATGATTGCTTGTAGCTTTGTTAAATTAACACCATCGTGGCGGAGTGGAAGTGTGCTTAAAAGAATGCGATTATTTTAGGTGCATATGGCCCATGTCACTTATCACTTCAAAATTTATCTATTTTTAAGCTTTACGTATCTTTCCCCTTCTCCCCGATAAAGATCAAATCCATTTGCATCACGTGTACAATCAATCACCAAATAATTTATGAAATTGTCAACATTTTCATATCAATTTTTATGTTTATTATATGAGTTTCCACGGATCGATTACACAAAGCGTAGCTTTTATTTTCGCCAGCTTTTGTATATCATATCAGAAAGAAGTGTTGCGAAGTGATTTTTTATACTCGGTCTGCCTAGTTTCTATTCTGTAAGCTGCAGTTGGTGTATAGAGATAAATAAATAACAGCGTTTCGGTCTGGCTGGATATATTTTGATTTGAGTTAATTTTCAAAAACGTCACGCCACTCAATAAAAGCAGTGGCGTGGCGTAGTGGTACAGTATGTGATTGAATTGAAATCACTATTGGTTGTCAGTTCGATTCATACTCAGAGTGGTTATAATTTAATTATTTCCATTTTCTCCGCTCTATTGAAAAGACAAAGCGCGGCTCTCAGTTCCACCACTCAATACGCAATGTATCGAATTTAGGCGGAAAGTGGAGAACGGAATGTGTGACACTATATCCTCACTGACTACCCTGTATGCGGGTAAAAGTGTGAAGCTGCTATAAAGAAAAAAATAGCATAGGTAGGTAGGTTCATATCTAAATTCGGTATACCCCTAAAAATATTAATGTTTTAGAAAGTTTTAAAAGATTCCAAAATAATGATCTTGCAAGAGGTAAACGAACCGTTTTTAAATATGGCGGTATCGAAGGCGGCTACTTTGCTTGGCGCTTACGACGTCAATATTACCGATAAGTTATTATGGGACAATCATTATATGGGAAGGTAAAGTTAGATTATAATTGTGTAATATATGCCAACTTTTGTGGCTATAGAATTTGTGTTCTTAAGTACATTGATAGGGCTACGGATAAACTGAAACAAAAAAAATATGTATTCTAGACATTCTGCATTTGATATATTTAGTTACTCCTTGAAAGTATGGGGCACTAAGTACTTTCGTCCATCGTAGTGCCTAGTCTAGCCTAGTGTCATAGGGTCTGGCTGTAATCGCGATTGGTTGTGTGTTCAATTTAGACTAGGAGGAATGATAATAATTTAATTATTTTCATATAAAACGCAATTTATAATATTATCTTTTAGAATATTTTCATACATGGCGGATGCAATATTCGTATCCACGATGAAGCATATGTGTTTACAACGGTTCGCAGATCAGTCCACTGTGCCCGTATTATGTATGCGTTCCAGGACACACGCTACAATTCAAGCTATGTCCACCATCATGGCTATTCTAGTAAGTTATTCGTATGGGAAAAGTTAAAAAAAACGGAGAAATTAGTGGCAATACGCATTTATTAGCCACCTGTATTTAGGTTATTCGACTTTTAAGGTACTCCTTTGAGTATGAACGAAGATAACATTTAATTATATATGTATATAATTAATTTAGCCACTGTAATATCACGTGGCAAATTCCTTGTATTTTACGTTTTAAATAGTAGTTGCAATGTTTTCATCATAATTTTAGAGATATTTTGAAAACTCTGCATTGTGGTTCTCTTGTGTTACAGGCCTTGGGGGCAGTTTTTGTATAAAAAACCAACATTGTTCCCCAGCGTTACTACAACAAAATAGAATATTTTAAAAGTTATTAATATAATATCTAAGGGTCTTGTTTCGTAATATGTCCACGAAATAATAAAAAAATAATTTATAATATTGTTTTATATTTTTTATTTTATGGGGCACGAAAGGAGTACTTTAAAAGTTGATATTACCATCTATCTATTTATATATCAATACTAGAAAATCTTGCAACGATATTTCGTATCTTTGAAAATTATTTTGATCCTATGACCACGGAATATTTTCCAAGCGTGGTTGTCTTCTTGCCAGGGCGATCTGTATGGATGTCGAGAAAATATATATATTTTTTATTATCCATTGATAGACCGAGTAACTTCACGCGGCTTTTCGAAATAGAAAAGTAAGTTTATTTTAAGCCGTACCCTGCAAAATGCTAAAATGCTGGATTAAAATCTCGTAATTTCATTTTTACGTTTACTTTTGTATTTATAAATAGTAAATCCATAAATTTAATAATAAACGCTTTAGAATATTACAATTTATCATAACTTCTTAATAATATTTTACAGGAAGAGTTTAAAACGTTCAAAAATGTGAATCTGGCATACTTCGGACCTCCACATCCGGTTTTGAATTCGTATCTCTTGTTATGTCCGATGCTTGGAGCTAATATTAGATTTAAATGTTGTTGTGAGGTGAGATACTAGACGCTACAGAGCATGAAGAAAATCGGCCGTACGCGTTTTTCCGCATAGCAGGGTAGTCAGGGAGAACCTAGTGTCCAGACACTAGGGACATAAAAAATAATAATAACATTAAAAGTAGTTAAATTAGCATTTGCAAAAGGCATATAAAAAAAATGGAAGTACCTCAATATTTATTTTTTAAAGTTTCTAAATATTTTTCTTATCCTACAAGAGTGAATAACACTTTAAAAAAATACTTAAATGCTCTTTTAATAGGGTAATAAATATAGTACTTAATAAAAACCCCACTGGCATTGTAAAATAATAAAAAGTGGAAAAAAATATTGTAATGGCATTTTTTAAGCAATACAGTCATTGCTTCAGTAGTCAGAGAGAAGAAATTTAACCGATAAGCAAGTGCAAGGGCAAGTACAGCGTCTGACCGTAGTCGTGGGTTCGATTCCCACTCAGGGTAATGATTATATTAAAATTATGGCTTTCATTTCTCCGCTCTGGTGAACAAGATAAAGTTCTGCCAATCAACACGCAATTTTTTGTCAACACACAATGTGAATTCGGATTCGCATTGTGGCTGGAAAGTGGAGAATGGCTATGGGGATAAAAGGGAAGCTGAAAAAAAATTAACTTAAATACTGCTCTTTTTTAAAACGTTTAATTATTGTACTAAGAATGATTGCAGAAATGTCCAGTTAGTCCACTTTTATTTAAAGTCAGTGAGGACATGTGCAATCACGCACATACTGGACTAAAACAATGCATGTCTAAAGCAGATGTTTTAAAAGATGCTATGGTTGTCATAGCTGGTCCCACAGATCAGGATAAAGTCGATGAGTTCAGACTTTCTGTCGAGGTAAATGCACTACAGTACTAGTATATTAATTTCTTAGTTATTATAAAATTAACTTAATGTTATTACAATATATAGATAGTATTTATAGTGTTATCATTTATAAAAAATAAAATTTTTTGTTCACCACTTTCTGCACGAATTCTAAAAATTGGTGAGTTAAGAGGCAGAACACTTTTCTCTCGAAAAAGGAAATAGCCAAAAAAAACAATATTGATTGAAACTTTAATTATTGCATTTAGAGTCTGATATTGTCCCGCTGTAACACAACAGGCTCAAGTTAGTAAATTTGTATAATAATCAATTTTAAAAGCCCTTTAGGCCATCATAGTGCAGTGGGACCACATCTGACCATAATTGCATTTGGTTGTTTTTTTTCCCACACAAAGTACAGCATTTATTCTCAACATGCAATATCTCAAATATTGGCTGAAAGTGGAGAATGGAGTGTCTTGACACTAAGCTCTCTCTAATTACACTAACTGCCTACATGGCAGCATGAAGGTGTAAAAAAAATTGGCCTCAAGTGTTAAGTTGTCAGAGCACTTGGAGGGCTACCAAGGGGCACCCAAAATCCCACTGTGTTCAATTTTTTTATATATTTTATAAATATGTTTTTCAAATTTCCTTAGTGTGTGAATAACACTTTAATAAAATTGTAAAATATAAACCACTGAACTGTTATTTTCCTAGGATATAGAATCGCTTACCAAGAATAAGTGGATATTCTTTCATACAGGACCCAGGGGTAAAGAAGTTGACAACAATCTATTTTTGCACAGTAACTCAAAAACCTATGTTGCATTTGAAAATTTTCAGTATATTGCTGCTGCTCTAATGGCAGATGTCATAAACAATCATAAGTTCTGATTTTTTATATATATCTGCTTAAGTATATATAATTCATTTTTGAATATGTATAAGTTTATCTAAAAAAGTCTAAATATAAATATCTTTTATTTATCCTCTTTGTCAAGATCCATCTAAATGAAATAAAGTATTATAAAACAACTCTATATTTATTTAATATAAACCTATATCATAAGTTATTAATTAGCCTTGTTCATTTAATCTCTTTGATTCTTGTATTTTCCACGCATAAACTTAGGCAAAGGTACTACACCAGGGCTTTTGGCACTTGCCCATACACTTCACAGATACAAGGTCTTTCACAGCCAACACCAAAGTTTGCTGGATTGTCTTTCTTTTCAGCAGCAATAGCCTCAGCTTCTAGAACATCCTTGGACTTCCCAACGGTATTGATAAATGCTTCAATAATATATCTCTTTGGACTTATTATCTATGTCAACTAAAATTTGTCTGCCATCTTCAAAATAGCATTTTATAAATGGTGACGGTGTTAAGTTTTTTAATGTAGCTACTTGTACATCAGGATTTTTGTACTGAATTTGTGGGAGGTACCAGAAAAGCAAGATTCTTTAGCTCTCCTGCATTATTCATTCCATTTATGTTGTATGCAACAGAGAATATCTTTATTTTCTCCTTAAATACTAGTTTTCCAGCATTGAGGTAGTTTAGTGTTCGTCTGATCGGGGCTCTGCCTTTCATAAACGGCATTTTTTTATATATTTATATGATATTAAAATTTACAAATTAAAACAATGATTATAACCTCAAAAAAGTAAGTTTATAAGTGACACTGACAACACTGATAACAATTCAGTAATATCGTACTATCGTTACGTTTCTGAAATATTATTTCCAAAAAGATTTAAAAAAAACATTTAACCATAATTTTAACTAATTATCATTAAAACTAAAAGAAGTAAACTTTTATTATAATTGTCAAATATGTCATATATGACATATGATACATAATGTTTTATTTTTAAATATCTATAAAAATGAATAATTTTCTGCACCTTTTATTTTAAAACGACTCATGAAAATAAAAAGAAAATAAACTACCATGATGGAAAGCAATAAAATAATATAATCGCCAATATGAAGTGCACAAAAGTAAAAAATCCTTGCAAAATTTGTTTTCAGTCCGTCAGTAAAAGAAATGGATTAAGATGTGAAGGCACGCTTGCCAAAAATGGGCACACTACAAGTGTTTGAACTATACTCCTGGCAAAATTCAGGATATAAAGGCTGGAATAATAGTCGTCACTTGTCCCTGTCCAGACTGTGTTACATCTGAGCCCTAAGGAAATGTTGAGATCCACTTTCACATGCACTAACACTCAATGCCACAAACAAATTACCTATTTGTGTGCATCTACAGAATGCCCGAGTAACAATGATAATCCTATACCTACATACCCTCCTCCTCCAGTAGAGAGTATAGCCAGCACCTTCTGCCTGTTGATGCTCAACAGTGCACTCAAATACACCTCGAAATCCAACAAATGTAATATAGCCCAACTTCGTCCTCTGGTATAAGTTAAAAGAAAAAGGGTAATTCCCTCCTCAATTCAAACCCAACTTCCTCACGCCACAGGAAATTAAGACATGCACAAAGAAAACGTGTTCACCTAAGCAGTCACAATCATGTTCAAATTTCTCGACCAATTCGTATAATTCAGGTAAATATCTTTATAAGTATTTATATACCTTATTTATAGTAAGTAAACAGTACCTAATTGAAAAGTTATTATATTTTTACATTAAGTTAACTACAACTTCAATAACTCTAAAGCAGTGCCTTTGTAATAATAACCGTAATTTTATTTTGTTTGCAAATAATTTTTTTTTTTGAATCCTGTTAGTTCAATGTATCATTAATTTCATTACTTCAAGCAATGTTGCATAAACTATTGATATAGTATATATTTTTTTACATTTTTTAAAGTGTTATTTGAACGGGATTTGAACCGCGCCTCTTGAACTTGAACGATTTTTAAGAGGCGCGGGTTCAAATCCCGCTGCGTTCAAATTTTTATATGTTTTCTAAATATGTCTTATTGATATAGTATTCAGATACTTAAAACTGAAATATGGAAACAACTTAATTTTAATATATTTAAATAATTCAGTATCATGCTTTCTAAATTATTCATATTCAAGAATTTCATTTAATCATGAAATCTTGAAAATAATTACTTACATCTTTTGTAGATTTACAGCACTCGGAGCAAATGCGAACGTTTTCTTCAGAATCACATCTTTCAAACGTGGACCAGAAAATGTTTTTCTCTGCGTTGGAAAGCTTATGTAACACAGTTGGCCAACTTTCCAATCAGCTGAAAGATATTGTATGCAAAATGAAAGTAGCAGTTCGTTAAACTTTTTTTTGTTCTAAATACTGTTTACAATAAATTATATTAGTATAAACCTCTTAATGTACTTTTAATACAAAAAAAAGAAATAAAGCCTGTCTAACCTGCCTTTCCATCAATATAATGTCATAACACTTGTCAAAAATGTATAATTATTTGTAAAATTTAAACATGAGCTAAGCTATAAATATCAACAATGCTTAACAAAGTTACTTAAATCTTTGAAACCGAACCAAAATGCGAAAATGCAACAAAGTAAAGAATCCGTGTAAAATATGTTTGGGACCAGTTTCACAAAAAAATGGATTACAGTGTCAAGGCGCATGCCAAAGTTGGGTGCACTATGGCTGCCTTAACTATACCCCAGGAAAGATTAAGGATATAAAAGCAGGTGTCATACGAATAACTTGCCCGTGTCCGGACTGCAAAACGACTTCACCCAAGGAATATCGAGTCGACGAGCCATTTAGTTGTACAAATACCCAATGTCCAGCAAATAAGCCACCGAAATGTGGAAATATGCTTTGTCCAATTAACAAAGATCAAGAAAAGCAACAAGTGCCAGTAGCTACAGGATGCGCATTAGATAAATGTGGCAAAAGTTGCAAAGCGCACAGCAATCTTCAGTCACCAGAGGTTCCGCAGCCATTGCCTGTACAACCCTGTATTCCTCCAAACCATCCGCATTCTAATTACGCTTCAGCGTCATCAGATACATGTTTGGCTCAGAGAGGCTGTCCCTCAGGTTGTTCCTCTGAAGACGTTCCTGGTGACGTTGGTCGTAAGGGAAGCCCAATTGTTCCGTCATTAGGTACTCTGGAACAGATGTGCACTACTGTTGGACAGTTAACTAACCAAATCAACAACTTGATGGCTAAAATGCAGAAAACAGTTAGAGAAAAAAGCGGCTCGGCCCAAAAGAGGAGTTCACATAAAAGTTCTAAGCCGAATTGTAGAAAACCTTGTTATTGTCCCCGAAATCCAGGTCGGCCCTAGTGATAGTCTTAATATCCTTCCATTTTTTTATAATGTAATATACAATAACTTAATAAATTATTCATTTATTCAATTTAATTATTTAGATATTTTCTAAAAATAAAATGAAATAAATGCCATCTATTTTTTATACTGTGATTTTATAAGTTAATAAAGTTGAACTCATCGTGGCAGTGTGGCAGGGTGTGACTGTTGTGGTACGCGATAGTTGTGGATTCGATGACCACTCGGGGGAATGGTAATATTAAAATTTCTGCCACTAAGAATACTTTAAGTTAAAACATATTTGGTAAAAGTATAAAATAGTAACATAAACATAAGTACTAGTTTAAAATTTGAATCCTTCCATATAATTCCCTATTTATATAGGAGTTTAGGACCGATTCTTGGAACGAATAAAATAAGACTCCCTAAGGATTTTTAGAAGTTAAGAAAAAAAATCTTTACACATCCACATTTTAAGAGAATCTAATGAAACGCTGCTCAGTCTTCACATTCCACTTATATAATACATTACGTGTCTAGTGTCAGAAGCTTATCTGATCAAAAAATGTATGATTTATATTATATGACTTAGGATCAGATAAGCTTCTGACCTAATATCATCACGCTAATATCAAAAAAAATGTACAATTTTTTTTGCATTTTCACTATAGGTATTAAGTCGACATCCTAATGAATTCTCCGGCCTTACAAGCTATTATGTTTACTATAAGCCCGTGTTTAAACTTGTGCGGCGTAACAAGGATAACTTTGGATTTGGCACGCTCTGATCCTATCAATACATTCAATTTCACGCAAGAATGACTTATAGTATCGAAATGATTAATAACACTAATTACTTCACCAGCTAAACAAACACCTTAACCAAATTTGTAGCTAATATTTGAAATACATAGATACTGGGTATAATGGGAGTACTCGTATGTTGGGAGGCTTTGATAGAGACTAAGATACTAATCCTATGCAAATATTCTGCTAATAGTTGGAAATGAACTAATAAATACAAAATATTAAAGAATTGCACTAATGAGGTGTGCTGAAGAAATTATGAAAATCACGGGTAGACAGACAATTTAATTCTAATATTAATTAAATTATCTGTCTACCCCTGTATATTTACTAGATACCCCATTGATGCGTAAATAATGCGTTATTCACTTATATATCCCTGTATACAGAAGTGTATGTTAAAAACACACTACGTGTTACATTTATTATATAAATTTAGTGTATTTATCATGCATACAGGTGCTATAAAAAAATTTACTGTCAGATTTCATACTCCTCCTTCCGCCCAATTTTCGTAAAAAGGGATCCAAAGATTTTTCTTTATATATTAATCTAATATTAACTATTATTATTAAGTGGTATGAATTTTTCTACTAAGTTTGTCCTTGGTAGGAATCGAATGAACGATCTTTAGTTTCGTTATCGGTCATAGCCGTTACTAATAGATCACACGTTCGATTACGCGATATTAAATTAATAGATTATGTTATACAACTAGCTGTCCCCGTGACTCTATCCGCGTGGAATTGTAAAATAAAAGAAGCCTAAGTTTACACTATTACATCAGCTATCTGCCAGTTAAGGTCTCGTCAAAATCAGTCCAGCCGTTCCAGAGATTCATTAGCCGGAACAAACAGATGGACAAAAATTGTAAACAAAATGTAATTTGGTTAAAAAATGGTAAATCAAATGTATTTAGTAAAAAACAGTTGTTTTAATACAAACAAACTTCAATTTTATTTGTTTTGTACAGATCACAAGAGAAGTAGATTTTGTATTTGCTCATTTAGAGCCCAAGTCTTTTCAAACAAAATCCTAACAATGTAACTATTTTTTGTGTTTAATTAAATGAATTGTTCAAGCCAATGTTATTTATATTAAAATATAAGTATAAAGTAATAGCATCACGCTTTTACCCGCAGTTAGAGAGAACTTAGTGTCAAAATACTCCGTTCTCCTCTTTCCGCGGGAAATTGAGACAATGCATGTTGATTGGCGAAGTTCTTTTTGTGATTTTTAAGTAGTCTGTAATTTTTTGGTTGGTTCCACATGGCGTTACTTGTTATGTATTAAAATTTAATTTACTTCACTTAAAAATAAATAATATACAAAATAAATAAATATGTATATCTAGTGACACTTTATTAATGTGTAACGATGGCGTCAACAGCTGTTATCAATTTAAAACATATACTTAACTAGCGACCCGCTCGCGGCTTCGCCTGCGACAGGACTAAACTATTTCATCTTTTCGCCCGCCGGCGTTCTCATTTAAATCACAAATTTGGTCAATTTTATATTTTAGTGGGATTTTAGAAATAAAGTAATTTGAAATATTAAACGTAAAGAAATATTATTTGTTATTAATACTTTAGTTTCCCACAACTTGTTAAACTGTTTATTTTCAGCTTCATTCTTCATCTCGATTAGTAAGCAGAGAGAATCTACTGTAAAGACATTCCGTTTTCCTTTTCCAGCCTAAATTTGAGACATCTCTGGAGTGGGAAAATGAAACTAATTTAGATATAATCATACCGCCGAGTGGTTAGAGTTAGATGCTTTCCCATTGCACTACACTAAAGAATATAACTTTTTAAAGAGCATCTTAAACAATAATATAAGTCATATTTTAGAAAAGAGCATTTATAAAAATTTGAACGCAGCGGGATTTGAACCCGCGCCTCTTGGCTCGTTCAAGGGCGCGGGTTTAAATCCACTGCGTCAGTACATACGTTTCTAAATATGTCTTTTTCAATTTCCTAAGTGTGGGAATAACACTTTAAAAAATGTTAACAAAATAATATAAGTTCTGTGATGCTTTTAAATGCCGCACTGCTCACAACACAACACACAACTGTAAATTTGATGTGTAAAGAAGTCATCAATTTGAAAAATCCAAATATGAAGTTGAAACTGAATTTGATTAGTTATACACTAATTTGAAGATCATCATCTAAGTAAGAAACTTATAACATAATAAAACAATTTTTTTCTTTCTTTTATACACCAATAAAAACACAATAGAGCAATTGACTTCTATTTAGGTAATTTATTAATAATTAATTAATTTTATCACGTAATCTATCCCTAAATGGTAATTTTAAAGCGGCGCCTTTAAATAAGTAAATAGATTTTAACGATAAAATTATATTTTGTATTGACAATGATTTGTATTACGTTATTATTTAGTGAATTATCATTTAATTACAATAAATTTGTTTATTATGTTCCGTATATTTAAGAGACTGTTTAACTTAAAATTAAATATAAATTGTTTGTATTTTTAACATTTTATAGTGTTATTCACACATACACTTAGGATATGCAAAAAGGTTTTTAGAAAACATATAAAAATTTTGAACGCAGTAGGATTCGAACCGGCGCATCTTGGAAACCATCCAAGCGCTTTGACCGTTAACATGTTCATTACCATATTAAAATCAATGAATGTCGCAATGATATCTTGCATATAAATTTATTACCCTTTGGTGAAAGGCATGTTTACACGTTCATTGTTGGTCACGCGATATCGCGGGCTGGTTCCTTTACTAAAAAGGGCTGCTCTCAGGATATCGCGTGGTCACGGGTAACATGTGGGGTTCTATGCAGGATATCGGAGCGGCCACAATGAAACGGAGAAATATATTATCGTAGACCACAAAGGTAGGGATCACGCTCTCGTAAAGTGGGTGTGGGCTCGAGTCATCACCTAGTGTTTTACTAGCTATTGAGTGCCAGCAAGAACTACGACTGTATTTTGTATATTTTGTATCTCTAAGAATGTTTCTTTCTAAATATGTTAGCGTTTTACAATTTAGAGTAAGGTCATGCGTCATAAGCGTATTAGTTGATATTGTTATTCTGTTATTTGAAACCAAAGAATTCTACGATACCAAAATTAGTAAGTTCCTGTACATGTTAATACTTGTTCATGGCTTTTGATTACATATAAGGTCCTGTAAAGACTAATTATGTTCGATTATAAGGACTGGGTATTAAAGTTATTATTAATTTTATGTCTTTATTAATAAACAACATTTTGATCTGGGTTACATATCACGCTATATCACCAGCATTGTCGACCAGCATTGTCGACCATATAGATTATTCGCGACTAATCGCGTGAATGGCCAAATGGCGCAAATATTTAAAATACCTGTCATATATTATAAATATCAATAAATGATAAATTAACATATTTCGAGAACAATTTCAACAAAATAAAATAAAAAACTGTCTTGGCCACCACCCAAATTCATTGATTTTAATATGACAATAAACGTATTAAGCCATACTCGAATTTGAGGCCATCGTGGCGCAGTGGGACAACATATGACTGCACACACATTTGAAATTTAGGTATTGAAATTATTCATTTCTCCGCTCTTGTAAGACAAAGAGTGGTGTTAAGTTTCAATGCAACGAGTTGAATAAACATCGAATACACATAAAATGCATTCTGTCCGATATCAACCGCACGCAGTGTCTTGACACTAGGATGTCTCTAACAAGCTATGCGGGCAAAGTGTGAAGCCAAAAAAATATATAATTTCTCGTCGAAGTTGTCGAATGTAATGAACATTTTTCATGGGAAAATAGTAGGGTTACAGTAGAGACTATAGATTAAACTAAAGTAAACTTTTTAAAAGTTTCAGCTAAGGGAAAGAAAAGAAAAAGGTTATGTTGTGAATTTAGAACTTATAAAAATGCTTTTATTAATCGTCAATGCGTCAATTTGTAAAAAAAGAAAAATACATTATGTATCAATAGAAAGATATTCACAAAGCTTCCCTACATAAAGTTATTAACGAAATGTTTTTTTTTTCTGTTTCACGCTTTTTTCCGCATTGCAGGGTCAGAGACAACCTATACGACACTTCGACTCCGCCCAAAATCGAGATATTGCGTGTTGAGCGGCGGAACTCAAAGCCAAATGACGGAAATAACTAATTACTCATTTACTCTATAAAATACAAAATTACTTTGTTTTCACAATCTTAAGCGTACGTGCACTTCAAAATATAAGATACTTACTACCATACTAATAATATAAATATGGATAACAACAAAGTAGAGGCGCACAAGTATATACTCAGCAAAAGTGAAGTGGCAAGTTTGAATTATCACACGGGGCTTAACACAAAGTATTGCTTTTGATATGTTTACGTACTTCTAGAATATTTCTACTTAACTCATTGTTTGGCAATGGCGTGGCGAAAATAATGAATATGGACGATAATTGTGAGTTATTACAAATATACTTTTAAAAAAAAAATTGCTTAAAAACAATTGAAGTCAGTTGATTTTACTTACTTGAAGACGAGTGACTGAAGTGATTTAAAAAAACAGCTCCACGCTTTTTTCGTATAGCAAGGTAGTCAGAGAGAACCTAGTGGCAAGACACTGTTCTCCAGTTTTCACCTGAAATGTAGATATTGCGTGGTCAGTGGCGGAACTCAACGCCACTTTGTCTTTTTTACCAGGTCGGAGAAATGAAAATATTTATATCTATTGAAATTTGCATTAAATATGCTTAAAATAAGCAGTGCATACAAGTGTTGTTTTGTATATGAGTTTGAACTCCAAATTTGTTTTATTACACAACAAATTAAATGTTTTGAACTTCAAATTCAATTGAAAATTAAAATAATTTATTTGTAGTCCATAGAACTGAAAGCAAAAAAACAAAAAAAAATTGTTTGCTGCCGATTTTGATAAATATGATTGTAAAGTTTATATTTTCCATTATACTTGAATAATTTCTATAATATATAGGTTTCTTATTTTTTTAAATAATAATAGAACATTTATTTTCAGTAAGTGTTTAAAACTATACTTGTTAAAAAAATATGTTTACAAATTCAAACTCTAACTTCTTGGAAACCGTCCAAGCGCTCTGACCGCTAAGCAATACGTTGTACATCCGGCTACGTTGAAATTCTTATTCATTTATTTTGTTACCAGCATAGTAAGGCGCGGGTTCGAATCCTGCTGCATTTAGGATTAATTTTAAAAATGTTTGTCAATTTCCTAATTGTCTGAATAACACTTTAAAACCGGTTAAACATACATATATTTCATTTCAGAGTAAGGATTTTTATATACGCCAATATAATTAAGTATTGCAATTACTTCATTAAGGAACCCCAAAATCGAAATTATACCAACCAATATTAACATTATTCAGACAGTGAAGTTGTGGATGGGATTCAGTAAAATTGTTCTTTAGAGATGCTTCAATTATAATAAAATTAGTTTATTTTTTACTTATATATAAATTATAGAAACAAAATTATGATCGATGGAAAATTACGAATACGTGCAAGTTGAGAGTAAAGTGACGAAGAAAATGACGGCCAGCCTAAAATACCAGTTGCTCATTGTAGCGTGCAGTAAGTTTTTTTTAGCTTTACACTATTTCCCGCATAGTGAATAATAATAGTATAATAATAATATAAAAATATGTTTTATAAAATAAATGACTCTGCATTTATTTTATAAAACATATTTTTACAAAACGTATTAAAATTGAAACACAGCTTCAATATATTATTTGAATAATTTAAATTTTAGTAAACATTGGTCAAATTGTCGTGGGATATAGTGTAGGATGGTCAGCACCGATTATACCTAAGTTACAAGATCCAACGCAAACGCCTCTACCGGAACCCATATCGGACTTAGAGGCTTCTTGGGTAGGATCTTTGTTGTACATTGGTTCTATGGTTGGTGAGTATTGTATAACTGAATTTATTTTTTGTAAAAAAGTGCATTTACTTCTATGCACTTTTTTACAATTTCAATATTACATTAAATTAGTACAACAAATAGGTAAATAATTTAAATTAAACATGAAAATCCAGAAATATTTTTAGAAAATGAGGAGTTGAACGCATGGTTTAGCGGTCAGAGCGTTTGGACGGTTTCCAAGAGGCGCGGGTTCGAAACACATTTTATACGTTTTCTAAAAATGTTTTTGAATTTAATAAGTGTATAAAAATAACACTTTACAAATTTTTAAATGAAATTACTAATAAACTGAAAATCATATATTAATAATGAAATGAAATCACTATTATATTTACATTATTGCTTGTAAATATGTATAATTTAGTTTATTACCGCTAGATCACAATCTAGTTGATTGTTGTCAGAATAACACATTAGTAAACAATTTCTACTTTACAGAATTTTTCATTTATCTATTACAGGTCCATACGTGACTGGAATTCTGTCAAATATAATTGGTCGAAAACCATGTCTTATTATAGGGGGATGTTTAAACATAACATCTTATATCCTAGTAGTGACTACAAGAAATATAACTATGGTGTACGCTGTACGAATCATTAGCGGTCTGGGCATGGGGATAACAACTGTTGGCAATATAGTCTATGTCGGAGAGATTGCGTATGTATTACATTAATTAATTCGTTAAGTGTCAGGGCACTCTGTTCATTCTCTGTCTAAATTCGAGACATTTTGTTGAGGGGCAGAATTCAACCCCACGGTTTGTCTTAGTTTCAAGACACTCCGTTGTCCAATTGCTGTCCAAATTCCAGACATAATGTGTTGAGTGGTGAAATTCAACGCCACGGCTTATCTTACCAGAGCGGAGAAGAAACTAATTAAATTATAACCATAACCACGAGCGGGAACCGAATCGACAACAATCTTGTTTGTATGTCATCGCCTCTTTATATAAATATTAATAAATACATATATAATCAATCTAGGGTTATAAGATATTATAACATACTATGATATATACAAGAAATATATGTCTTGGGCTATGGGCTCTGTCGCTGATGCGAATATGTCGCCCTGGTAAATTTAACTAAATAATTTTAATTAAATAGTAACATTGCAAGAATGTAAAGTACTCTGGTACCATTCTATTTCTAAAGGCCTCGTTACGGACACATTCCAACAATATCTGATGATATCATCAAAAGAATTAGTATTATAAAAGAAGCAAGTAGACTTAGATAATTTAGCCACTAAACATAAAAACTTATTGCCTGGAACATATCCAGAACGAAGTCTAAGCGCTATAACTGTTTCTCGTCTGTTTCAAACTTGGTTATTAATCTAAGATGAATCTTATGGAAGCTGTTAGATAGTTCTTTACCAAATACCTTTTTGTAGGGACCTTCAATCAAAATATACCTTCCAATATGCATAGCAAATCTGCTTAATAGGTATGTAATTTATGTAAAAGGGGGTAATGTTAATAGGAATGCCATGACATATTGCCTGTTTGGCTAAGAAATCTACAATGGCAATGCCTTACAGACCTATATGGTATCCATTGATTTACAAAGTGTATCGTGAAGCTGTATATATACCTATATCTTAGCGAGTTCTGGTTAAGCGCAGCGTTAGATTTATGCCATACAACGCAAAAATATGAAATGGTTCTAAATTAGGCGGAAAGTAAAATGATAAAGTGTCCGCAATTCTATGATACTGAATCATAAATAAGCGTATCGTGGAAAACTTATTTTATTGTATAACAAATTATATCATGATAATGAGTCGTAGGATCTATTGTACTAATAATATAAATTTGATTAGTAATACCAACATAATGATTAAATTATTGATTTAGTAGCGATTTCAAAGATATCTGAAGCTGGTGCACTTTTTTCTTTGTTAACCCGAACTAAAAGCATATTGAGACTGTTAACGCTATTGGTTGCGGATTCAATTCCGCCACACAACACACAGTTCTCGATTTTGCGCAGAAAGTGAGGAACGGAGTGTCTTGACACTTGGTTTTCTCTGACTAAACTGCTATGCGAGCAAAAAGCGTGAATTAAGAACGCTTTGCAAATATAAAAGCTTTATGTCAATAGATATAAATGTAAGATAAAAATTATTTGTTACACACTATGTAAAATCAAAATCAATTTTTTTTTATTCAAATAGGCTATTACAAGTACATTCGAATCGTCAATTACATAAAATGTCAGTATTGTCGGTCCTATAGGCAGCTACCACAAATATACAATGATATACAGATGCGAATACAAATACAATCGAATTCATTAGAACAAAATAAATAAATTATTGAGGTAAGGAACGATAAGGGTAATATCATAGATCATCTGTGTCACGAGCCACAGCCTATAATTATAGACCATTGACAAGTCAGGTGTCAATACACCTGTCAATACGACGGTAAACAGTCAACATTGCAATATTCACTCCAGCTAATAAAATTGTGGGTAATTAATTGCCATTTCAATAAAATAAGAGATTTTATGCAATACTAGCGCATAACTTATTGAAAGTCCACCAACCATCGGGTTTACTTAAATACAGCCCTCATTGCGCCGAGACGACTTTTAAATATTTTTTTAATTTGGCCAAACCAGTTATTAGTATATTAGTTAAAATAGTTATATGTATTTAAAAATAAATATGTACATAACAATCTGACAAATATTATGCATATAGAAACTGAATTTATGGCTTTTAATACAATAGGTCAATTTAGTCGCCTTAGGATACTTGTGATTGCTTAGCGCACGTGCAACGTCTAACAATGATTGATTGGTGTGATCCAACCTTTGTTTCATGTCTAATACGAATTAAGATAATGTATTGAAGAAACAATATCTCTTCATATATCACGATCGCTCTCTGATACTTTGAGGTAAGGAACAGGAACAGGAAAAGTTTGTTTATCTATATATATTATCTATTATATATTTCATCTATATATAATATAGTGGAAGTGAAGTAATCTAGCGTAGACATAGTTTTTTTGCGTACTTGCGTAATTTGAAACTATATTAAAATAAAATAAAAAATACATTACCTTTTCTAAAGTATGCTTCTTATTTAAAGTGCTTAAGTTTTAATCACTTTAAAAATATATTATATAGTAAAGGAACATGGGATGATACATATATGTATAATAATTTCCTATAAATTTACTGACTTAGTGAAAGATGATACTGCGCGGGGTTGAATAACTTAACATCACACTTTACTATCTATACCACAGATACCTAATACGGTACTTTATGTGGACTCACGTAGTAATAAATAATTGAATTGCGTTATTTTAGACAAACGCCGAGATATAAGAGATGAAATGCTGTAGTCTAAGTAGAAAAATTTGAACGCAGCGAGATTTGAACCCTGGTTTGGTTAATAGTGGTCCATATCGGAGGGTTTTGCCATAATCGCCACGCTTGGCTTGCCAAGATTTCAAAAGACACTGCTGCCCATCTCCTGCTGGCTGTATTTCTTTAGTCGACTTTTACGACACCCACGGGACGAGATGGGGCGGTGCTATTCTAAGCCGGCATCCACATGGAATGGAATCAAACGTATCTAATTGCTTTTGTTAGTAGAATTTTAATATAGATTTAAAAATGTATAATTTTTACTAATTTCAGCAAAATTTTTTTTGCTCTTTTATTTTATTTTATTTTGCTTTTGCTGGCTTATGCTTTTGTACTTTCACCTTCGAATCGAATGCTATATTTTATCAAACGAACCGGGGAAATCTGAATCTTTAGGTATAAACATTGTCTTAAGTGTAAACGATAACATAAGTAGATATTTTGTAATATGTTTGCGTTAACGCCCTCGAGTAGTTGCGATGGTTGTGGGTTCCATTCCCAATTAGGGTATAATGTCTTATTATAATTATTAAGGTGGCTGGCTGGCTGGCTTCTGGTAGTGATATTAGAACATAGAAAGTGCCAGCCAGGATCATAGCCAGCGAAGTACAATCGTTAATAAAAGCAAAAAATGCAAGTCAATAATTTATTTATAAATGTATTATATTTTTCTTCCTGACTTAAATAGATAGTTTGTTGTTAGCTTAAATAATTATTTGGTCTTCATAAATAAATGATCTTTCTATTACATATATGTAAATATTTCTACACTTAAATAA
>JAOYRR010000380.1:600000-807608 GCA_038994665.1 Podotricha telesiphe | reverse complement strand
TACAGGCGTGATGAACGTTATAATGTAATCATATATACTTTCGAAGTAATTTGAATCTTACTATCCCTTGAGGATTTCATTGGTTAATAGGTGGTTAAAACTTATAGAATCAGTTACAATGAAATGTTACCTAATATTTCAACAGAAGCACTATCACTACACCTAATAAATAATAAGGCACTGAAATTTCCACCTAAAATCGAGATATTCTATGTTGAGTGATGGAACTCAACGTCGAGTTTCGTCTGACTGGAGCGGAGAAATGAAAATAATGCCAATATAAATAGCCCCTCGAGTGATAATTGTACCGACAACGGGAGACAGGTGCAATATATTGACCAACTTGGTGGTGCCAGAGTTGTGCGAAGTAGAGTGCTACTTAAATATTATTACTTATGTTACTTCAAAATTATAAATTTATTGACATTACGTATAAGGATATAGGAAGAATACTATATCGATGTCAGTTCCGGAAATAAAATTATTAGGGTTCGGTTACGGTTATTTTTTTATTTCGGATAGCTGCATGATATGCCTAAAAATACTCAATGGTTTTTATATTTTGTAGGTTTTGGAACAATACCAAACGCAATTGTAGGCGAAATGTTTAGAGCAAATGTACGCTCTAATGGATCAGCTTTAGCCATTACGCTTACTTGGTTAGTTGGATTTAGTTTGACCACCAGTTTCACCACAATGGTCAATGTATTAGGAGGCGATGTAACTTTCTGGCTGTTCGGCGGTTCCTGCGTCTTCGCGTTCCTTTTTACCTTCTTCTGTCTACCGGAAACCAAAGGAAAGACCTTAAATGAAATTCAAGATATGTTAAGTTAATTTAAAACGGTATATATAATTAAGTGAATAGTGCAAATATATTTATAAGTCTAGAATAAGCAATTAAGAAGTTAATAAGACATTTAGCTATCGCGAATATTTAACTTTTTAAATGAAAGTATTTTAACCATATTAATTTTATGTTTTTTGGTTGAACACTCTACAGCAGTCTATGATCAAAGACAGAGTGTAAGCTATTGTAAGTAAGTTATTGAAGTTGTATTTTATTATCGTTGTAATTTAAGTTATTGATACTTGTGTTATACATACGATTATTGTGAAATAAATATACACTGATTATTTCAAAAAAAATATATTTTTTTCCCTTGCATGTTTTTTTTATTTTAGTGTCTTTAAAATAGTAGTCAACAATTTAAACATGCAAATGATTATCTTTTAAAATCATATAATACCTATTTAATATAATATATTATATAGACATTTCCCAATATTTAAAAGCATTTAAAAGCTCGTATAGTGAACTTAGTTCTAAGACTTCGATCTCCAATTTTCACGTCTGTAGGGTGGTGGTACGAAACGCCGTTCTTGATTTCGCTTATCTGGGAGTACAATGACATATATTTAAATACTCATTCCTTATTACAGTATTTGAAATGAAAACCGAAGCGTTCTGTAAGACAGTTTCTAACTGCACCTCGATGGTGTATAAAAATATATCCTGAACTACTAAAAAAATTAATGTTTTAATATTAATATTAGCAAAGGAACAAGTTTTGTACCATTATTACGAAAATTACATATAATAAGAGATTAGGCACATCACGATGCATACCAAGGTTGGGTCGAGGCGCTGGTCACTAAGGATCCGAAAGGGAAAATCTTAAAAAGAAATTATACAAACAAGGTCTCTAGGTACTTTCAACAGCAAATTGCCGGTAAGATCCGAGCATATCTCGAAAATCCTGTATAGGCCCCAGGTTCGGCCTCACATGGTGTATTGTTCTCATCTTTGGACTGGTGCACCCCAGTATCAGCTTGATTCATTTGATCGCATACAACGTAGAGCCATTCGAATCGTTAAGGACCCAATAATCTGTGAAAGGCTTGACACTTTGGCGTTGGGTAGAGACGTTTCCTCTTTATGCTTTCACTACAGCATTTATCATGGGGATTGTTCTGGGGAACTGTTTGACTTGATTCCTGCCGCTGAATTTTCTACCGTGTCATGTACAAGTAAAAACGCTGATACCCAAACGGAAACTCCGCGTTACAACGTGTAATATTGACTCTCTAACTGAACGATGCAGAGAATTTGCAGATGTACTCATGAGACGTCGCGTTCAGTGTGCCTTCCTACAGGAAACTCGCTGGAAGGGCAATAAGTCTTGGAACATCGGGCAGGGTTACCGGCTAATATACACTGGGTCGCCTTTAGGTAAAGGTGGTGTAGCGGTAGTGCTATCTAAATAGCTTTGGAATAGTCTCCTCGAAGTCGACCGGCACTGCGATTGCCTGATGCGGGCAGTACCCTCAGGGTACTGCTTGAGGGCGTAATTACTATCTTATTCGGCACCTATGCCCTTCAGGCGGGCTGTAGCGCGGCCGAAAAGGAGACATTCTGGGAGCAGTTTGAAGAAGTTCTACGTGCTATACCAGCTACTGAAGTAATCATATTGGGAGGGGGCTTAAACGGCTACGTAGGTAAGGCTACGGATGCGTTCGAACGTGTACACGGTGGCTTTTGTTATAGTCGTCGCAATACAGAGGGAGAAAATATTCTCAGAACCTGTATTGTGTCTGATTTAGCCGTCGTAAATAGTCCTAAGCACTTTATTACGTACAAGAGTGGGTCCCACTGAACTCAAATAGATTATCTGCTAACCAGACTGCTTGGATCTATTCTGCACTAGTCTGGAGGCACCGATCACGATGTCCAAGCCCGAAATAGCGCTGTTTGGGCAATATGGGTGAGGTCGCAGGAGCTTCACGTCACGGAAATAAAGATGCTCAGGTGGATGTTTAGGCGTAACGCGGGCTGACTCATACGTAACACATTCATTGGACATAGTCTTAGAGTCCGTGACGTAGCGGACAAGCTCCAAGAGCGTAGCCTGAGATGGTATGGCCATGTTGCGCGCCGACCATAGAACTATGCCGGTAGAATATGCATTGATATATCTGTCCCTGGAGCAAGACCCCCCGAACGCCTAAGGAAGCGATGGCTGGATGTCGTAAAGCAGGATATAAGATCCAATGGACTAACCACTGAGGATGTCAAAGATCGTGCAAAGTGGAGGAGATTGAGTAGGAAGGCATTATATATATATATAAATATTTATAAATATCTATATCTTGCAGTTACCATGTATGTCTTTTATGTTATTCAAAAGGCAACATTACGCAACAATAATTGTTTTAGGTCACGACATCAAAAACCATCAGTGCACACAGTGCAGTGCAGTCGACACGACAAAGGTGGAGTCAGCATATTTGAACATCAAGTGCAAACAATTAAAAGCATATTTTATATGTAAATTTTGAAATATTAACTTTGATACGGATAGTAGAATGAAATAAAATGTTATTGAATAAAAAGCCAGGAAATAAAATATAATCCAATCAATCAATCGCGAATACAGTCAGGCACTATCCCATTGCAACATAGGGTCTCTAATAAAGTACTTACCCATTTTTTTTGTCTCTGGCTATGACGGAATGTTATGAACATTATGCATTCGCAAATTAAACAAAAAGTAAAATTATATTATTTCTTTTATTACATCTTTAAATCGATAAACCCATTGGTAACTGTTAAAGAAAGCGCATATGATTATGCGAAAACAGTTAATAAGAAACAGGAATAATTAATATTTAATTATTCTAATTACTTAGTATATATATAGAATTTTTATTTAATTTCGTTTTACAGTTAAATGTACTCATAGAATATATTTATTTTAGGATTTATAACAATTGCAGTGTAGGTGTCATACCTATGCTATGAGTATAGATTCAAATAAAAATTTTAAAATTGTCTCTTATGTAACATATAGCGACACTAATCTAAAAGACTTAAGCTTAATGGAAATGCAAATAATATATATAACAAAATTATATATGAAAACATAATTTTTATTTTAATAAAAAGTATGGATCACATATCCCCAGTGAATTGACAATAATCTATTCTATACTACACAATACAATAAAACAGTAAAAACAGATTGCTTGTTGCTGCTGCTGGATGAATTTGAATTACACATTTTTTGTTGTATAGCTTTTAAGCTGAGGCAGGAATTAGGATAGAATTGATTTTGAAAAAGGTAATATCTGACGTAGAACCATAATAAACTAGCTGGTCAGCCAGACCAGGCCGATAACCAGCTATACCAAAACTCTCAAACTGTAAACGGAATTGGGCAAAAATTGTGCATCCAAGACTGTCTGCGGGCCATCTATGTCTTTAATATTGTACGTCTATGTATTGTATTGGCTTAAATAAATTGGTTTACGTTTATCAGTAGCACTGGCTACTCTTGGCAGGTCAATGCCAATTCCTTGGTCCTGGTCCTGGGGTTGGACAGCGCGTAAGTATCATAATCATAATGTTGTGAGAGCGATCCTCGAGGCAGTGGTGCTCGAGAAGGAAGCGGTGGAATGGCCGCGGGAGCCTCCTTCAACCTCGCCATCCGTCGCGACCGAACGGGTCACCACAGGGTGGCACAAGACCTTCCGCTAATCGGCCAGAGGACAGTCAGCTCGGGGAAGCTGATCGTCTAGTTATCTGGCCCGAGTAGGCGGGCAAAATACGCTCCCGCGCGCTACTCTGAGCAGGCCGTCAAGGGTGACCCACCATCCTTGACCCCGTGACGTGCCTTGTTGGCTCCAGTCACCAGGGTTCACGGAAGATTGGGGATACCGTAGCCTCGGCTAGAGGCGGCCGAGAAGGAGCACCATGAGGTTTTAATGTGTTTACGGACAGCCTGCATTACCTGTCCGGAGTCCCACATAACCATGTCCGAGTTCCTAATGAGGCTGGTATTAGTATGGTGCAGGATTTCCACACGAAATACTATAACACAAAGGGAAATTGTGTCTTATCATTAGTTTTTAACATTTCTAAAAGTGTTATTCATAAAGTTAGAAAATTAAAAAACATATTTAGAATTTTTTTTACTTTTCATGGTAATAAAGAATAAAAAACAAAAAAAAGTTGTAATAAATAAACATCATTTCGACGCAGATAACGATGATATAATACAGACGTCATTGAAACTCTTTTTGATAACATAATTATTATTAAACTTAAATTTAAATATTTAAATTATATTAACATAGCATAATTCATATTAAACTTAAATTGAAATGATATTATTAAAATATTTAAATATAAATTTGAATTGATATTATTGCCACTACCTGTTTAATTAATGTATAATAATATCAATGTTTAGAAAGAAAAGAAATTGAAAACAGCACTTTAATTCTTACAATAAAGTTAAGTGGTCCACTATTATTGTAAATACTTTAATGAATAAATTTGTTAGGTTTCTCTTAGTTTCTAGATAAAAAATTACGTTAGTAAATAATTATTTGAAGAAAATTTGGATAGTAACGATGTGACAAAGTACTTTTTTTTAACTTCGCTTTCACCTGCATGGCAAGGTAACAGAGAGGACCTAGTGATAACACACTCCGTTCTCCATTTTCCGCCTGGCGGAACTCCACGCCGCGTTTTGTCTTGTTGCCAGAGCGGAATATTTTTTTTAATCATGCACCATAGATTGAACCATAAATCGAACCCAAACCATATAATAAGACGGTGTCACTGCGCCACGATGGATACCACTAATAAAACAAGAAAGTACACAATGTATATGAATGTAAAAAAAAAAGGTGTTACTAAGGTAGCGCGTATTCTCGTAGGTCGGCTACTAACTTATTCTTTGTGTATACAAATGATATAAGGGTTGCAAGACAAATTAGATTTTCTAAGAAAACATAAATTATTTAAAGATGAAATCGAATTAAAACTCTGTCCCTAAAGCTAATAAACACATTAAGTTGTGCAGTCAGTTCCGAATTCTTATTGTAGAAACTTCGGTCTTTTTTTAGAAGACCTTTGATAACAAAAGTGATATTCTTATCCTAAGTGTGTGAGCCAGATTTTAATAATATTAAAAATAAATTGTTTGTATTTTGTGAATATTTGAAATTTAAGTTTTGTCTATCTGATTTAATTTAAATATAGGTTGGTAAAGGTGTTAAATACAAAGGTTTGAGAATGTATTTACGTAATGTTTCAAACTCAATTATAAGTTCTGTTCAAATTATAAGTTTTTTATTAAATTGGCTTACAAGAGGCCCCAGCCCAATTGAATCCTACTGCGTTCAAATTTTTATACGTTTTCGAAACATGTTTTTAATTTCCTAAGTGTTTGTGAATAACACTTAAAAATATTAAAAAATAGCTATTTTTTTTCTATGTAAGGACTAATTTCAATTTACAATATTTTTTATTATTAATTCTAATTCACAAACTTATAAATGTATGCTATTTGTTTCTTACTTGCTAGTATTTGCTAGGCTTTGTATACTTTTACTTAATTATTTTTTTATGATAAACTTTTATAAGATTTTTATTGTAGGTTTCCATACTATTTCTTATACTACTTTTGATACTACAGAGTTTGCATTACATATTTTTGGTTATTTATATATTTTTTGTGTTCTTACATTATACTAAGTATATTTATGTTTACAAAACTCCGAAACCAAATTTTTCCCAAATAACATATTTTTACACTTTTGTCCGAATAGTGATATAGTTTTACAGTTTGGACCGAATTTTGCTATATTTAAGACACCTTTTTTTCCCGGAAATTTGTATCATAACAGCGGCTTTGGAACAGGGACTCTGTCCCTGCCATTAAATTTCTGCCCAGTATGATGTTCTGTCAGATTTGCGTTCCACAAGGCTCTATCTCCCTCCCCTCTAAAGACAGACTGAGATCACTCCGAACTTGTCCATGCCCGTTCTGCGGCTAGCGACCGACGTATTCACGGCAGTGAATTTCTGGCTTCCAATATTCTCAGCATTGTCATTATATAACACCACCGTGAATAAAACTTACGTTTTAGTGTCATTGTGTACTCCAGTTGGCTGCCACTACCCACAACACGGACGTGCGGCTTTTGACGATCCCGCTGCCAACGTCGTGAGTGAGTTTTTCGAGTTGAGTCGGAGTTGTATGACAAATGGTCCGGACCAATGGGCTTTTGTTGGGCTTGTTCCACGTCATTGTCAGATAACACCCAGTAGTCAGCATAGGGTGACTAAGTGCCGCTGCCTTTTCGGCGTAGGTGGCTTACTCCTTCTTCACGTTCTTCCTAATGCCCTCTTCATCTTTTCCATTTTCTTCTTGATTTCTTTAACTTATTCCATTGTTACCATCATCATCCCCTTTTTTATATAATTAACTAGCGTAAACTCCAAAATTGTTTAAACTTGATTGACAAGCTATAAGCCATAATGAGGCCGTCGTGGCGCAGTGAGACGGCGCATCACTGTAAGCGAAATTGTTTTGGGTTCCACTTCCACTTTACATTATATACTCTCTGACTACCTTGCTATCGGAGAAAAAATGTGAAGCTGGAAACATATATAGAAAATGAGAATTGTGCGCTATATAGTAGTTTTTTTCAAGTTATTATTTTAAGTACGTTTGTGGCAAATTAATTGTTACAAAGATGAAAGACAAGCGTATGTAAATGTTCTTTGCCAGCGATAATATAACCAACAATTCTTCATTGACATTCAGTCATTTTAAATCATGCGAAAGAGTCGAACTTGTGGCCTGAAAATTTTTGTTTTTATTAATTTCATTAAAATTTCAACAAGCGTGTAATACTTACAAATGTATAGCAAATTTTGCAATTTATTTAAGTTTTAGTTTAGAAGGTTTTTGTTGATTGTGTAAAATTTTTTGTATAGCGTTGAGTATTTTATAATAGGCTATTTACAATGTTGTAATTATGTATGTTAAAATTTTAATGATATTTTCGCTTTAAATAAACAACACTGCACACGTTAAACAAACTTTGACCTGACGAAATGTCGTCCCGTTTTACCTAATAAGAACCGTAAAAGAGTTATTGTTAATATTAAAAAAAATAGAATAATGTGAATTTAAAAAATATTTAATATAAGTAACCAAGTATTCTTTGTAATTATTGTTCAATAAATTGAAGTGGAAGTGATTGAAAATGAACAAATATATTCGTACACAAATTCTCATAGTTGCTTGTGGTAAGTGATTTTTTTCTTTACGCTTTTACATCCTCTATGCATAATATTTGTATAGATGAGGCCATCGTGGCTTAGATAGTAAACAAATTGTGTCTGTACATTGAATATATGGAAAAAACCATTCAGGGGGATGTAAAAACAGTAACAGAATACGAATCTATGATTTTTAAATTTGTTTTCTGTCTGTTTATCTGTTTGTACGCGCACACCTTCGTAGTTACTGATTTAAATAAAACTTTTTGTTGTATACCTGTTAAGCATTATCAGGCTTTAGGGTATAATAGACTTCAAAGAATGGAACACCTGATGTAGAACCATAATTGACCAGCTTCACGCTTTTTTCCATACAGCAGGGTAAGCTAGACGAACCTCCCCCTCTGCGCCACAATGGCATATGTGGTAGTGGTAGGACAGTATTTATATTAATTACGGCTTTGTGATATATATTATTTTTAGTTTTGCTCTTCTCTAACATATAGTAATTAAGCCGAGATGGCGTAGTGTTTAGACTCTTCCTGCCATGGGACCTGGAGGTGATAACTCTGAAGTCAGCCTATTGCTGGCGTCAAGGCTTAGCGTCTGGAGACCTGGTAGAGCCAGCACCACTTGAGGAGGCGCACACGGTAATCACAATGGAAGCGTGGGAGGTCATGGGTCGCGGTCCGATCCTTCTGCAAGGCAGTGGTGCTCCAAAAGGAAGCGTCGGAACGGGCGATGGAGGCTTTCCCCAACCTCGCCATCTGCAGCAGAAGAGCGGGTCACCAGATGGCACAAGACCACCGCCTTCCGCCTTAATAGACCAAAGGGTAGCTTGGGGAAGTTGATCGTCTAGTCTCATTGCTGGCTCCCGCCACCGGGGTTCTCGGAAGATTGGGGTTCCCGTGGTCCCGGCTAGTGGCGGTGGAGGAGTAGCATCGTAAGGTTTTAGGGGTATACGGACGGCCTGCATTTGCCAGTTCGGAGTCCTACATAACCACATCCGAGTCCCCAATCGGGCTGGTATCCGTAATGGATTTTCTCACGATGAAAAAATAAGGTGTTTAGACACTCCGTTCTTTATTTTCCGTCCATTACAGAAACTCCGCGAGAAACGAAAATAATTTAAATATGAATTTTTATAACCTCACGTGAAGATTGACTCTACAACCATCGATCTTTACCACTGCGCCAAGATGGCGTATTGAGAGTAAAAAGTTTTACTGTCTTTTAAAGTGTTATTCGCACTCTTAGGATTAGATAAAGTTTCGAAAGAGTTCAAAGTTTGTTAAAAAGTCAATTTCTTCGGAACGTAAAACGATAGTTTCTATTATTTTTATATGCAAAGGACTTGCTTCAGAATGTCGTTTTAACAAAAACTAATAAACCTGTTGATGTGTATATTTATTTATAATAAAAACATATTTTTCGTATAAAAATTTGAAAGTAGCGGGATTCGAAACAGCGCCTCTTGGAAAGCGTCCAAGCGCTCCGACAGCTAAGCCATGTGTCTTCTTCCAGGTGCGTCGAAATTCTTATACGCTTATTACAACTTATTTTTTTGTTTAGTTGTTAGCATCTCTCTAGAGAGATTTTACAAATTTTCGGTTTCTAAGAGGCGGGAATTTTTCTTAACATTATTTTCATCTCCTTACACTGGCAAAAATAAACGCGTTATTGTAATTCACTAGTACACAATGCCACGATATTGGGTGGAGAGCGGAGTGTCTTGACATTACATTCTTTGTTGAACCTTTTTTTAACGCTAAGAAATCTGTTACGGATACCTGCCAGATTGAGGACACGGACGGGCTATGTGGGAGTCCGGATTGACAGACGTAGGCCGTCCGTATACCCACTGAAACGAAGACTGACTAAAAAGGCCACGGTGCCACAGGAACATCCCAGGCTTCCGAGAGCCCCGGCGGTTCTTTGTTTAACCTGCAAAATGTATTTATATATTTTATAAGCAAACGCGATACGCGAGGCCATGGTGACGCTGAGCAAAATTTTTTTTACCATTATTGGTATTACACCATTACTACTATTATAATACGTTTATCCACCTTATTCTACAAAGATATTTTCTTTTTCAGTCAACATAGGGCAATTCATAGATGGTTACAGTGTGGGATGGTCAGCGCCTATTATACCAAAGCTTCAAGATACAAATCAAACTCCACTACCTAATATCATAACCGATTTAGAAGCTTCTTGGATAGGTTCACTTTTGTACGTCGGAGCTATTTTAGGTAAGTTCTTTAAAATTAAATAGAGATTGAGATTAATATTATATTTGAGAGCCATTTGAGTAAGTCACAGTGGGACAGCGCTAGTGGTTGTGAGTTCGATTTCCACTCGTGGGATTGGAGGAATTTGTATGCTGGTACCTAAGGTCAAGGTTGAGGTCTTCCGCTTAACACAAGTAATTCGCATTGAGTAATGCCCTCGATTTTGGGCGAAAAGTGAGAAGAGTCTCGTAAATAAACGTTCTATTATTTATTTTTCAATGTAACATGTAAATTGTGTATTGAATGGTGGAACTCAACATTCCACTTAGTCTAAACAGTCAGTGTACATTAAATAATGTTTAGTATTTAAGATTAGAAGTTATAATTATAATGTCAGGTATGTCCTGAATAAAATAGAATAGATATGTCTAATAATATACAAATTTGATATATAAATGACACAGGCGTCGTGCATAAGTCGCATTATAACGCATTTGACAGCGTCTGGCTCTAAACAAGGTTGTGGTATGGTATTATTCTCCACTCTGATATGGTATTACTTCTATTCTTTTCATTTTCTTTATTTTTGACAGTGAACGGAGTGTCATGACACTAAGTTCATTCTGCCTACCTTTTGGTAGCCTTTGCCTGCCTGACAAAATAAATATATTTTAGTATTGAAAAAAAAGTTTTTTTTCTGTACAAAACGGAAATTTCATTCTTTAACCCTTATATTAAAAATATTTTTTCTACTACTCTTTAATTGTAGGTCTGTCGAAATCTTTATATGCCTTATGGCCATATAAGTACAAAGAAATGACGGAATTATAAGATAAGGTTCATGTTTTGTTTTGTTAAAATTCATGCAATTTAATTTTATTATATGTTTGTTTAACACAACAATTTTGTAATTCACGTCAATTAAAAATCGAATTTTATTAAGAACAGCAATAAATATGAGGCCATTGTGGCGCAGTGTGACAGCGTTTGCCTGTAAACACAATTCGACGTGGGTTCGATTCCCACTAGGGGAATGATTATATTTAAATTATTTTCACCATGGTACCTATTACAAAGCGCAGCGTAGAGTTTCGTCACTCAACGAAGAAAAATTTAGAAAGGAGTACCATGACACTAGGTTTCTTTGACTAAACTGTTATGCGTGAATAAGCGTGAAGCTGCTAAATAATAAATATTGTATATTGTAGTATGTGTGATTTATTAGTTGTAAGTTACTAGCTTTTAATTCCAAACCATTGATATAATAAAGTAGTATAGCTTGACCATCCGAAATAATCATTTATCTCTCTAATAGGCACAACCTTTATTATATAATAACTTTCGTTATCAATGAGTGACTGACAGATAACGCATAACCGAATTGAGTATAGAAAGAAAATGTAATTTGGCATTCAATGTTTGTGTAATATGGGGAAACGCTAAGAGTCGAAGAAGTCGAGGAAGCCGTAGCAAACAAAGTCGTAGTCGACAACTAGTGTGAGACAAGAAGAAATATTAAATCAATTTTATTTCTATCATTCCTATATTAACTTTATTCTAGATTTGCACATACAGTCTCATTTGAGCAAATTATTTTCAAACGAGAAATAAAATACGGATTCTTAGAAAGCAGTATGTGTACATAGCGTATCATTTTTAAAAGTTTGATTATTTAGAATGTAGGAAAATCTTATTGTGTGCAAATACGGTCCTGAGACGGTAAATAAGCGCAGGGGGTCCGAGCGCTTGGACGGTTTTCAAAAGGCGCGGGTTTGAATCACGCTGCGTTATGTTTTCTAAAAATGTTTTTCAATTTCCCAAGTGTGTAAATGAATAACACTTTAAAAATGTTAAAACGTGTGGATGGTAAATAAATTCTTTATAGCATTAAAATAAACATGATTATTTATATACTTTAAAAAAATCAAGAACTGATATCATAATGTACAATTTTTTTTACCAAGTAAAGACAATTACTACAAAATAAGACCTTTGTTAACTTAATTACATACTCGTATTTGATAGCACATGTTAAGTTTTATTACTGCCTGATAACTATAAAAAAAAGAATATATTAATTTTTCAATTATTTTTGTAAGTTAGTCGTTTTAAATACAAAAATACGGCTTTTATAAAATATATACTAAACCCATAATGACCTGAAATGTTTTAAAGTTTCAGAATATCATATTTTTTTTAATATATAGGTGTTATAAGTTCATAGTAAAAGGCGCTAATCGCTAATCGTGGTCATTATGTCAGCGTCTGACTTTAAACGCCATTGTTTGTGGGTTCGATTCTATTTCAGAGAATTATAATATTTTAATTATATTAATTTCTTGAATCTGGTAAGACAAAACGCGGCGTGAAGATCAGCACCTAATGTCTCGAATTTGGGTGGGAAGTTGAGCGTCTTAACACCGGGTTCTGTCTTTCTTCGATGCGGGAAAATGCGTGAAGCTGTAAAAGTTGTCTGATATATTTTGGATCATTAAAAATTTAATTTAATTAATAGTTTCGAAAAATACAGTGGGGCAGATACGTAGTCTTCATATTCTAGTTGTGGTATATATTACAAACTATTTTTACTAATATTTTTTTTTATGCTATATATATTTTTAATATTACCAATTTATTTAGAAGTAATTACTACAAGTGTAGTTTTTTATACGAACATGAAAATTATAGACACTATTTGTTTTTGTGTTGGTTTTACTAGAAGATTTATAAAGCTCTCTCCGAAAAACAAGTCATCGATGACAATGAGCGTTGAGTGGCTGAATTCTACGCCGCGGTTTTTTCTTACGAGAGCGGAGAAATGGAAATCTTAATTTAATTAGTATCATTTCTCCAAGCGCCATAAATCCCACAACCAATTGCGTTTACTATCATATCCCACTGCGCCACCATAGCCTCTACAATAACAATATACCAAAAAGTATTTATATTCATTTAGTAAAATCAGGAAAAAAATGTTTGTTTTTCATTAACTTACCTTGTTTCAGGTCCATACATCCCAAGTTACCTGTCAAATATAATTGGCAGAAAGCCATGTTTGTTCCTTGGAGGGTTTTTGAATCTGATTGCAATAATACTCATAGTATTCACTAGAAACATAGCGATGGTGTTCGCGGTTAGAATAATAAGCGGCCTAGGAATGGGAATGGTCACAGTCAGTAACCTTGTGTACGTTGGGGAAATTTCGTAAGCATATGAGTTTGTAATTGTATGGAAATTCCCATTTTTTACTACTAAATTTTAAGTTATATGATAATAGTAATTTGTTGTACAAATAATGATTAATAATTTTTTTAACATTTTTTAAACATAAAGACATATTTACTATTATTATCTCGCTGCGTTCAAATATTTATACGTTTTCTAAATATATCAATGATTCATTATGTGATTTTGATGAAGTTAAAAAAATTGTGATTACATAATAGTTAGTTATAGTTTGCTTTACACTTAAGAAAACCGTTATATTTACAATATATTCAATATTTTTAAATAATAATAAAATATGACATATTTATAATACGAAAATAAATAATACAGCATAGAATAAAAATTTAAATAAAATTAATATAATATTAACAAAATGCCAGCGTATGGCAAAAGGCGTAACTCAGCTAATGATACTTGAGGCTAACATCTCAAGTATCGCTGGTTTTCAGTTGAACCTTAAAAACATTATACTATGTTCTTTCTATATGACATGTTGCGTCTAGATGTGTGTGCGCGCGTGTGTGTGTGTGTGTGCGTGCTTGTGCGTGAGCTTAGTATTGTTTTTCTATTTTTTCATTATTTTAAGACAGTTAGTTAACGTTAAATTCTCAACTCTCAGGTGCATTAATATATTTATTTTCTACGAGTTTTCGATGCATCTCACATTCAAATTGCGATTAGTTGAATTGTAAATATACTGCTATAATTACATTATTATTATTTTCGATTTTATAGCACGCGTTGCAGGGTATTCAGATAGAACCTAGTCTCAAGACATGCCGTTTTTCACTTTCCACTCGAAATCGAGACATTGCGTGTTGAGCGGCGGGACTCAAGGCCGTATTTTGTCTTAAGTACCAGAGCGGAGAAATGAAAATATTTTAAATATTATCATCGTCTTAATTTTCATCAACAATTTAATCTTATAATAACAATTATTATGAGGTCATCGCGACACAGTGGGGCAGCATCAGACTGTAAACGAGATTGGTTGTGAGTTTTATTCCCACTGAAAGAAATTATTATATTTAAATTATTTTTGCTTGTTTGTTCAAGTACCTTATCTCCTGCACTAAAAAGCGTGAAGCTGAAAAAATAAAAATAATTATGTAGGTTTTTGTTTCGTAAGCTATAAAATCGGAGTTTTAAGTTTATGAAACTTTAATTTATTTTTATTATTAGCATAGTAACGCTTGTTGCATGCGTATAAGAATTTTGATGGAGCTAGACTAGAATATTAACAAAGTTTTTATATTTTCAGTTCAACCAATATTCGTGGCATACTTCTTACATCCACGTCTATAGTGGGCATTTCCGGTACCTTAGCGGCATACGCTGTGGGCTCGATAGTGTCTTACACCGCCACCGGCTATATAGCCTTGGTCATAAATATTGTTCATGTGATAGGCATAATTTTTATACCGGAATCACCTGTGTATTATGCAATAAAAGGTAGGTTATTTATTATTTATCTAAACCAATAAATAAATTTGGAATTCTTTCTTCTGAGTTCATTCTGATTTTTTTCTGTTTGTAATAATAAAATAACCGATTTTTACTAAATGCAAATGTATACATCAAATATTTCTGCTGTTGACACGCGGATGAAGTCGCGGGCACAGCTAGTTGATAATAAATATTTTGTATAAAGAATGTTTAATCTTATGCCATTATACAATATATGTATGGTAAAATAATGATTTACTATATAAGGTTTTTAGGCCAGCGTGGAACGGTGGAGTGCTGGATTGTATATGTGATGGATGTGGGTTTTATTCTCACTTGAGGAAATAATTAGATTTGAAATTTTGTCATTTCCTCCCTCTATTAAGAAAAAAACGTGGCGTTATATACTCACTCGTAATGTCTCAAAGTTGGCGAAGTTAGTAGAGCGGAGAGTTACAACTGTAGGTTTTCTATGCATAGTCTACTTAGGTAGGTTAGAATAGTATAACTTAATAATTATAAAAATTCATTTCATGTTCTAACTTCTAATTCTAACTTATGACAAAAGGCGTAACTGAGCTAATGATGATTTAGGCTAACATCTACATCATCGCGGTTTTCAGTTACACCTTAAAAGTTCAAAATTAATAATTACCAAAGAACACTTCTGATTTTGTAAAAAATCTTAGGACATATCGTTGATCGGGCAACTTTGATTTATAAACTTGATGAAATTCATTACGGATACCAGCCCGATTGGTGACCCGAGTCGGAACATGGTTATGTGTGACTCAAGACTGTCAGATGTAGGCCATCCATATACCCACCAAAACCCCACGGTGCTTCTACTCGACCACCACTAGCCGAAGCCACGGGAACCCCTAGCGCGCACCTACTCGGGCCAAGTCCGGGCTATGCATTTCAATTAGGAATTTCTTTTATATAAAACATATTTGAGATTTCAACCCAAAACGCCTCTTGAAAACTGTTTTCAAGAGGCGCGGGTTCAAGTCCCACTGCGGCGTTCAAATTTTTATGCGTTTTCTAAATATATGTTTTTCAATTTCCTAAGTGTGTGAATAACACTTTGAAACAAATTTAAAAAAAAAAACTTTTATAGGTAAAGAAACTGAAGCAAAAAACATACTACGATCATTGGGGCGGGTGAAAGACCTAGAAAATGTCTTTGAATCGGTCAGAGGAACCACTCCAGATGAAGGTCACAGTTGGAAGGCCTGGATCAAAATATTTACAGTGAAAGCTAACAGAAATTCCCTTTTCATTACACTTAGTTTGTGCACTTTACAACAGTTAAGTGGAGTAGCTGCTGTGCTGTTCTTCGCGACAACAATATTTCAAAGCGCTGGATCATCTATAAGGTATATAAATTTAAAAGTTTATTTATTGAATTAACATTAAAATATATTTATTTAAGTTTTAATTTGTTTAATAATATCATTTTTTCTTCAAACTGTATTACAATGATTGTAGGGGGGATCAAATTGTATAGAGAATAACTTTGTGTTTTTGTGTTTATTAGAAAAACAAAAACCAAGATTAAAAAAATTTAATCCAAATTCAAATACCCCAATACTAAGAAGTAGATATATTTCTATGATAGGTAATATTAGTTTAATATTTTTATAGAATAAACGATGCCTTGCTTCTACTTAGAATATATTTTAGGTGCTCCTTTCGATTTTTTAGAAAAAACAGCTAGCAAAGTGTTTTCTAGCAAAATCTAATTATTCAAGCAAAATTTCTTACTTAATCTTTTCTTAAACAAATTCATTTTTATAATGCGAGGCTAACTGCTAAGTGGTTTAGATAAAATGGTAACTAAATGTTGGTTTCACTAAGAGCTTATTAGCTCTACTTTGTAATATAAGATGATGTGTACGGCATTAAGTTCCGCCACTTAACGCCTCCATCGCACACAATGCCCCGTTTTCGGGTGGAAATTGGAAAATGAAAAGTCTTGTCACTATGTTCTTTCTGACTAAAAAAAGGTGATTTGTACACTAAGTGACAAGGCTTAGATAAATTTAGATAAGCCATGTACATAACAAATATAATACATAAGTTTGGAAATTCATATTCAACTTTTGTACATCAACTGCATATTTTCAATTTGAATTGAAGTTTTTTATCATCATATTCATCTTTATATTTTATTAATTCATTTGAAAGTATTAAAAAATGTAAAGGATATAAATAGCAAAATGATGTAGAGGGAAATTTGTAATCTATAGTAATTTATTTAACAAACCATTTTACTCTTTAAGGTATTGTTACAACATTAATTCGTGGTATTTTTCCACTATTACATACAAAACAGATACCTTTCGTATTTAAAAATAATTAATTCACGTGGAAATGATAATGTAATTAATTATTTTGCATCAATTTAGTGACGTAAATAAATTTATATTATGAAACACTTTCAACTATTGTGTTAAATACCTGTAGTTTAAATATACTTGCCTAATATTTTGAACTAGTCTTTTAGTTAAAACGGTTAAGTTTATTTTTAAAATAACTAAAACAAAATATATTTTTTATTTCATACTAGTAATAGACCACTCTCCACATTTCCGCTCAATTACAAATATAACGAATTTTATCGAATTAACTTATATTCTCATAATACGCCGTCACTACAGAATAATCCGGTAATCGCTAAAAACTAATTTTACAGGGGAGACAAAAAATAATTTCAGTTAATTACTTTATACATAGTAGACCTATATTTGTATATTATATATCAAATGCTGGCTGGTTTTTTTCCTGTTTAGAGTTAGTAGTTAGTTTGTATAGTATTAGTTAATTTAAAAATTATTATCATCATGAACAAGTAATAAAGTGTTGAAGCTATTCTGGTGCAGCCGTAATGCATTAAAGTGAATGTAACAGAACTAAATAGAGAATTGATTATTGCTTAGACAAATATTGCCACGGAATAATAAACATCCGCAAAAACCTAACGTTTAAATGATGAATAACTTTGTAAATAATAGTATTGGTATATTAAACATAAAATGCCGATCGTTTTTATTTTCTATATCTGAGAATTGTTAGTTATAATTTTTTTAAATAGTAAACGTTACTATAAAAAAATGCAATAACACATAGAAAATGATAAGAATTTTCCACGTTAACGTCACTTACAATACAATATTCGTGTATTATTTCCATTTATATCAGTATTCATTACGGTAATATTCTTGGAAATTAGGTTAGAATTAAAAAACATAACAGCTTCCATTATTCGTTACTTTTTTTTCTAAAGTTGTATAATCATTTTCTTCGTGGATTTACTATGATATATTTACGTTAATAGTAGGAACAACGACCCTATGAACATGTTGAATGATTATTTCATGAATGATATTATAATCGCTTTTAGAAGTTACACGTTGTATATAATTTCGGTTCGGATTTTTCGTGGCACAATAATCTGTCTAAATATATATCATGGAAGATTGTAGTCCCCATGGCCCTGGCCAGTGGCGGTGGAGGAGGAGCACCGTGAGGTTTTAGTGGGTCAACGGACGGCTCATATCTGCCGGTCCGGAGTCCCACATAACCGCGTCGGAGTCCCCAATCGGGCGGGTATCCGTAAAGGTATTCATCACGTAAAAAAAAAAAGGGTCAACAGGATAAGCAAATGGTTTTATTATCTCGAGAAAAACAGTAGGAATGATGTTAAAAAACTATTAAAGTGTATATTAACCTCTAAATGCCGAATATGACATCACATTAAAACGCCCCTGCAATAGCACATTACCGGATTGTTCTACAAAGGCGGCGATATGATAAGAGTTTCTAAATATTTACTACTTTTTGTTACAAATTTTAACCTTAAGGATGATTCATATAAAATGGTAATGTATTGATACAACAACTTGTTAAAAGGAATTTAAAAAGTATTTATATACATATGTTTTTATATTGTTATCGTAGCTCAATTTAGATTAGATTGTATTGAATTTATTAATTGTGGATTCAATTCTATTACGGTCTTTTACATATTGACAATTTTTCCCGCAATGCAGGGATTGCAAAATTGCAAAGATTGAATTCTAGGCAGATGCCTGCCTACCAGCAGATAGAATCTAGTATCGCGACACATTCTCCGCTTTCCGCCCGAATTTGAAGAAAAAGACTTTGTTGATCAAATTAGATACAGTGTGGCGTTGACGTCCGAAAATGAAGTGATGTTCTAATTTAGTGAAAAATGGAGAACGGAATAATAAGTCAGTGCTATATAATTTAGAAAATGCCTCTAATAAAAAAGCTTTACGGTACCAAGGTAGCCAGAGAAAACCTAGTGTCAAACCACTCCGTTCTCCACTTTCTGCGCAAAATCGAAGACAATGTGTGTTAAGAATCGAGACATTGTGTGTTAAGTAGAGGTACTCATCGCCGAGCTTTGTCTTTACCAGAGCGGAGAAATAAAAAATAATTTACATATAATAATTGCCCCAAGTGGGAATCGAACCCACAACCAAACACGTTTAACGTCAGACGCTGACTCACTGCACCGCGATTGCTTATTTATTTTTTATTTCAGGCCAGATCTAGCAACTATTATAATAGGTGCGACGAGGTTGATAGCCAGTTTGGTGGCACCTTTTGTTGTAGAGAGAGCTGGAAGAAGGATTTTACTGCTTGTATCTACAGCTTTTTGTGCTGTAAGTTTGGTAAGAATAATAGCAAAATATTTAAATAACAAATGTACCTAAATATAGAAAGCAAAACTGCACGCTTTAACTTAATTTCCTGTTACCCTGGTCATCCTCGCAAGAGCATCAAATTTATACTGTAAAAATATTGAAAGTGTCGAAATTTTTAAGCGTTGAATTTTTCATTTTCTTAAAAAGATTGATAGCATTCATATATACAAGTGAAGCTAATAAAAGCGTGTTTAAAATGATTCGAGCTTAGTGCAGGCTAGATACAATTGTATTAAATTGTAAAATTGTAACGTTTTATTTAAAAAAAAAACGACTGCTGAGTATCTCGCCGGCTCTTCTCAGTAGAACTGCATTTCGAGCCAGTAGCTCTAAGTTCACTTGACATGCAAAAGTGGTTGGAAAAGGTTTATTTACATATTTTGAAATCGACTGTATAAAATATTTGGGTTTGAATCTGGTCTATTTACACTATAATAAACCAGTAAAAATTGTGTATCTGTACGATGAATATATATATGAAAAAAGTATTTAGAAGGATGAAGAAACAGTAATAAAATATGATTTTCAAAAGTTAACTTAGTCTTTTTGCGCACATCTTCGTAGTTACTGAACGGATTTCAATATAACTTTTTTTGTTATATAGTTATATAGCCTGGGCACGACTTATTGTATAATTTATTTCGAAGAGTGGAACACCTAATGTAAAACTATAATAAACCAGCTAAGCTATGATAAATAAAGCAACGAAACCTAAACAAAATAAATGTTCAGCGAAATGATCAATGACCGTTCATATATAAAAATAAATGGAAGTAATATCATAAAGTAACAAAGTCTACGCAAACGAAGTTGCGGGCATCGACTAGCTTACAATCATTTAATATATTTTTTTTACAAATTTTCATACCTAATTAAGGCTATGACGTAACATAGTAGGTAGGTGTGTATATTTTTAACATTTTAGCGGTTTAGAATCCCGCTGCGTTGAAATTTTTATACGTTTTCTAAAAAATATTTTTAATGTATTTAATTTAGTAATTATATTAATTTTGTCATTTTGTTTTATGGTTTTAGGCGATCCTTGGAACGTATTTTTATCTATGCAGAATTACTAGTCCAGTAGTGGGCGAAATAGGCTGGCTGCCTCTACTAGCACTTATCATGTACTTCTTTTCTTATGAAGTTGGTAAGTTCTTTTAATTTTCATCAAAAACCGGAGAAAAATACCTATTGTATTATTCACTTTTTCATTTTTTTTTGGCAAAAGTGCTATATACATATTTAAGCATTTTGTATAAATTTGTATACAAAAATATTTTTTTGTTTTTAATATTTTTATCTGTGAATTAACAAAGCAGATTCACGCTTTTTCTCGAATACAAGAGTGGACAGAATTTAGTGTCAAGACACTTCGTTCTCCATTTTTCGCCCGAATTTAATACATTATGTATTAAGTGGCAAAAATAACACCACGCCGTTTTTTACCAGAGAGAGGGAAGTAAAAATAATTTGTATATTATACCTCTATGTGCATATATTGATCAAAATCATTTTGATTTTCTAGGTTTCGGTACAATGCCCAGTGCCTTAGTGGGGGAAATGTTCCGCGGGAACGCTAGGAGTACGGGTTCAGCGGTTGCCATGACAACTGCTTGGCTAATCGGATTCGGAGTTGCCACTAGTTTTGATACTATGATCAAAGTAGTTGGAGGGGATGTAACTTTTTGGATGTTTTCTGCATCTTGTATCGTAGCTTTTTTGTTTACGTTTAAATTTGTGCCAGAGACTAAAGGGAAAAATTTGAATGAAATTCAAGAAATATTAAGTAGATAGTTTTAAATTAAGTTTAATTTGATGTTTTACGAAGATCTGATGTTGTTTAAGTTAAGTTATAAGTCAAATTAGAATTTAATATCAATTATACAAATAATGAAAATTGATTTCTAATCAAATAGGAAGTAAATTATTTTTTGTTATTAGTGATGCTGTATTTTATAATAAAGAAAATGTTTTCTAAATTTGTAAAAACAAGATATACTTAGCTCTAAACAATTGTGAACTATCGAAGTTTCGCTTTTTTCCCGCATAGCAGGATAGTGAGAGAGACTAGTGTCAAAACACTACCAACATTCTCCACTTTGCGTGTTGAGTGCCGGAATTCAATTTGAAATTCAAATGAATATATTTTAAATATAATCTTTCCTCGAGTTTGAATCGAACCCACAACCAATCGCATGATGCACTGCGCCACGGTAGAATATCTTAGTAATTTGTCAGATAAAACTGTGCCGTTACACAAGTGACTGACCGACAATGCACGAGCATAGAAGATTCCTTGAAGACCGTGGGGAGTTCTAAGAGAGAGAGCTGTGAAATTCCTACAGGAATGGAAAAATAATAAATAAGTTTGTTTTACATTTTTTTATAATAGTTTTATTTAAGCACTGCGGGACACAGTCCGTAACAAAAACAACTGTGTTAACAAAAACTGATATTTTTTTCTGATACTCATTTAGGCTAAAAATTAAGCCATATTTTACAATTATAAAGTCCTCGCAAATAAACTTGTAGGCGATATTTAGTGTAACATATCAATATAATTTAACTTAACCGCCCAAGTTCAAGGGACTAATATACAAGACTATAATTCAACCGGTTCTCTTGTACGGCAGCGAATGCTGGCCAGTACTGTGTAGGCACGCTCAGGAGCTTCACGTCACGGAAATGAAGATGCTCAGGTGAATGTGTGGCGTAATGCGGGCTGACCGCATTCGTAACACATTCATTCGAGGTAGTCTAAGAGCCCGTGACGTAGCGGACAAGCACCAAGAGCGTCACCTGAGCGTCACCTGAGCGTCACCTGAGCGTCACCTGACATTGCGCGCCGACGTGAGAACTATGTCGGAAGAATTTGCCTTGATATATTTGTCTCTGGAGCAAGATACCCCGGACGCCCAAGGAAGTGATAGTTGGATATCGTGAAGCAGGATACTCATATCCTCTTAAAGTAATGGACTAACTACGAGAATTTCAAAGATCGAGGACATTAAGTTCCTACTTAATCTCAGAACCTGGCTAGTCCGAGATTAATGCCAGATTGAAAAATATGTAGTATAACATACGTGTAAAACAAAATATATGTATTTATTACGAGTATCTCCTATTTTACTTAAGTGTCTCACTTTAAAAAATAAAAAAATTGTGAGAAGTATGTATTTAAAAAATATTTATAAGGTTTTTTAATGGACTCACAGAGCCCAAATGAACCTGACTTGTTACCGGTTAATGGCTACATGGAAATATGTACATGGTATTGAATATTTTTCTTACTTTTAAGTATGTAAGTAATATAAATAAACATATTAAATTATATATTTTAGAAAATTCCAACCTTTTTGTAATGAAAAAGTGTGAAGAACTTTCTTAAAATTTATGAAATAGGTTAGGTTATATTTCAATTGTGAGAAGCATAAAAACTTTTGTATGAAAGGAAAAAATAACATTCCTATAGAAAACTTGTTACACTTATGTTATAAAAATAAATTGATTTGTACGAAAAGTTCACTAAATATAAACTTTTGATGTTGCCATAAGTTGGGCGTTACATTCGAAGTTTCACATATTAATGTTGTAACTCACTGGTTATTTTCTAAAAGTGATGATTATATGTATGTATACGGCAATATAATCGACTTAATAATTATTATTTGACAGACAGAAAATAGTGACCGTTGCGATCCTTTTCTCTTTTATGGTACTTGGTCGTCTAACAATATATTAAATATTTAATAAGTAAATTGTTGTGAAGCCATCATCGCGGGCGTAGTAAGACGCATCTTCAGGAACTGTTGTAATTTTTTTTATTTTTATCTTCTCGATATTTCCCGCATATAAGGGTAGTCGGAGAGAAACTAGTGTCAAGACAACCCGTTCTCCACTTTCAACGTAATTTAATAATAATAACCGTAATATGCTTTATTGTACCCCACAAGTTTAAAAGTAAAAACAGAAAAAAAATGGCAAAAGAAAATAAAATGTACAGCAGGCGGCCTTAATGCTATAAGGGATCTCTGTCAGGTAACCTTAAGGTGTAGGAGTAGTAAAATCGGTAAGCGGTGTACTTGCTTCATACATATGATGATATGAACATATAAATACATAAGTAAATAATTCAACGTTGTCCAGTTTTGTCTGTTCTTACTAGACCAGAGAAATAAAAATAATTTGAATAAAATCATTTCAATGAGTAGGAATTGAATCCACAATTCAACGCCATTATTGCCAGACGTTGTCCCACTGCATAATGGCCTGAATTTTACTGTAAAATTACTATAAGACGTCCGTCCTTGGAGGGCTTCAAAAAAGCACAGGTTCGAATGCTACCTTGAAGTTCTGAAGGCTCCGTGCCTTGTGGAACGAATGAAGCTAAAAAATAATAATATAGTGAGCGAAACGTACAATACACGTGGAGCAGGTATCTTTAATAAGAAGCTTCTACTGGATTAAGGAAATTGCATTTCTTAATAATGCTACATGTGTGAAATATCTTAACTGTCAATGGATAAATCGTTTACACAATCGTTTGAACAACTGCTATTAATTCTTGGGTCAAATTTCGAATACATTTGTATTCAAACTGTGTTTAAGATAATTGTTAAATTAAATTTATAGTTTTGTTACTGTAACTAAAAAGAAACACGATTTACAAAATATTTTGTCGCTATCCTTTATATCCGGAATTGTCATGTAATCCGCTCCGGATACGAGTGCAAATTTAAATAGATTAATGTAGGGATGGACAGACAGAAAGACGGATAGACGGCTGGATGTATGGATATACTTTTCTATTTCAAAATTTTATATATTAAGTGATATGATTAAAAAGAAATAAAATTAGTGGAGACTAACATAATATTTTTATCATAATATTTTTTATTTGCTTTTATTTTCTGCGAGGTGACATAAATATAAAGTTGTAGAATATTCCCATCTATAATATTTATTTATAATTGTTACACAATAAAAATACAGAAAATATATAATATAATAAACTTAAAACTATGTGTACAACCATATTTGAGGTAAACACTGCATAAAATAATAGTGATTTACGAAGTTAAAAATACAAAAAATAGAAAGGTAAAGGAAAAAAAAAACTAAAAATATGCTAAAAAAGAAAATATGTTATATATATGTATATATTTTCAAGATATAATGAAGAGAAACCATGTAATAATAGGTGCATATCTAACCATGCACTATGCAGGGGCTATCGCTAGGAATATATTTATTATAGGTCAGATCGAAAAGGGAGTGAATTATCACTTTGATGCGTGAAGATACAAGAAATACAATATTGTTTCTTTAACAAATTCTAAGTAATATTTCTGTACATTTAACTGACGTGACCTTATCCTTCTAAATTAAAACTATTTATTTATATATTCTTTATTGCACACAATTTACATTAAAACAAAAAATGCAGGCTCAACGCTGCTTCTTAAAGCATTTTCTACCAGCCAACCTCGTCATGTGGGGTATAAAAGTGGCCAAAGGTATGATTTCTATAATTCTTCATATTTATTAATTAAAACTGTATTTTATTTACACTTTCCTGGATTTTTGTAAAAGGGTTTCAGCGTAATTTATTCGAATAAGCTTAACGAGAATGAAAAAAGCCCCCCTATATATTGACCTGCCCTTGGAGTTTGATTGGGAAGCTTACATTATGTTCAATAAATAATGTATTTTCATTTATGTGTGGCATTTTTCAGTGTTGATAGAGAGTTGTCGATAGAGTTGTTAGTAAAGTTACTCGTTGGTCACTAGAAATTAAAGCCGCGCTTTGCCCAAACAGACCAGCAAAATAAAAAAAAAAAATTAAATTAGCACATTTTAACAACAATTTTACTATACAAATATTTTGTATTATTCACAGAGTAATGAAAAGTATTTAGAAGTATAATTATTTAGAAAGAAACGCATAACATTGGAACGCAGCAGGATTCGAACCCGAGCCTCTCGGAAACCGTTTAAGTGCTCTAGCTAATTACACCATACGTTCTTATCGAACTACGTTGAAGTTCTGATGTTCTTATACGATAGTTACAACTTAGCAGGGTAGTCAGAGGGAAACTAGTGGCAAGACAGACACTCCGTTCTCTATTTTCTGCCGTTTTCTGCATTCTCCACTTTGCGTGTTGAGTAGCGAAAGTCAACGCTGCGCCTTGTCTTAGGCACCAGAGCGGAGAAATGAAAATATTTTTAATATATAATTCCCCGAGTTTGAAACGAACCGGACATCGAGATTTTGCGTGTTGAATGGCAGTACTTAATGCCGCGCTTTATATGCATTACTTGCATAATATAATACTGTTTATCTATTTCGCATGAAAATATGCTTCAAAGCTTCAATAGAAAAATAGTTGAATTCTCTTTATGATTTCTATCAATCCTTTACTCTATTGAAGGTCTATTGTGATACCGGAGAATCTTATTTTGTGTAAAGGAAAAGGTGGTTTAAGTATTTTCTAAATTCCTTTGAAGTTATGTTCTTTGTCATCTAAATTTATTTATCTATCTTATATAAAATGTTCGCAAATCTGTCGGTATGTAAATGTGACCCAGTTACGAAATTTATAAGTGATTATTGTGAATTCAATTCCTGATTGATGTCAAGACGCAGCGCGGCTTTGATTTCATTTAGTACGTAATCATTACATTGATAAATGAGGCAAAAAAATTCACACTCACTTTTACAAAAAATCTGCGGACGGTGACAAAGTGCATAGTTAATATTTTATTTATAATAATGCATTAGATTAATAAAATAAATAAATCTAACTAATCTATTTTTTTGTAATCCATATACGAGAGCATATCGTAGCATATTTAATTAGTTTTGCCAAAAATATTAAAAGAAACACTTCTTTTTATTGTACATAATAATTATTAAAATGACAATGTGTAAGTTTCATTTTTTCCCGAAGAATTCTTTCCCTTACCGCTTTGATCGCCTTTTTCGTACGAATACTACGTGGGCAGATCTTTTTCTGTCACAAACTGAGGAGGTTTCATTGTACCTATCAGTAGCCCGGTACACAAATATTTAACTAATACCAAGCGTAAGGGGAATTTTCAAAATTGTATTTGGCACCATACCTACTTTATGTAATGCAACCACGGCCATTCGGTTCTCTATATTACCCCGCTCCATTTCGATATAACAAAACAATCATATACAAATGTCAGATTCCAAATTCAATGATATTTTGTTTATTTTTTTCTTTTTTTAAAGTGTTATTTGCACACTTAGTAAATTGAAACAGATAGATTTCGAAAACACATAAAAAAATGAACGATTCGCATGGCTTAGCGGAGCAATTGAATGATTTTCAAGAGGCGCGGATTCAAATCCCGCTGCGTTCAAATTTTTATACGTTTTATAAATATATATTTTGTTTATTTTTAATTTTAACAGTATGTATGGCCAGACTAAGTATATACGTATGGATTTATGTATATACAAGTATCTTTTGAAGTATTTTGGTATTAAAATACTCAGTACATCCTTTCTCATTTTATTTATTGTATCCTCTCGCGAAAACTAGAAGATTGCCTGGAAGAGATCACTCACTTAGCAATAAGGTCGCCCATTGTACTGATTAATATAAAAATATTGTTAATATTTCTGTGTACGTTTTAATTAGTATACGTTCTTTATATACAATACAGATTTCTTATTTTTTTTATTAATTAGACACACTTCCTTTGTCTCGTCTTTGGTATAAGCTTTTGTATAAAGTGATAAAGTATGTTACGCGTTCATGGGTCCACTGCTTTACCTAATTAATTAATTATAGTTCAGTTACATTTAGTGTTGTTACCAAAATAAAACCACCATCGCCAGTTAATATATTCTGGTAGAAAAGAAAGAAGAATAACTATAAATCAAATACTGTAAAAATATATTGCTTTTCATTTTTTTTAAATGAAGTCTTAGCTCAGCCAAATAAGATCAGTCTTATATAACAAATATTTATCATGATATCTTTATTTATTTCATAACAAGTTGACAAAGTTCCACTAAGAAAATAAATGAAATTTTCGAATCATTGCACCATACATGAACTTCAATTAAAAAAGACAGAACCTGCTTGCTATCTACGATGCCATGGACACACTTGGACCTACATTCATACCATTTCAATTGACGGTTTTAAAAGAATAAATAAAGCAAAAATTGTAATATATATAAAAGTACTTTATTAAGATATCTGTACACAGCATAATGTACATCTTCTTCACTGCATCTGCCCTCTGCCTCAAGTAAAGCTTCACGCTCTTTCACGCATAGCAAGACCCCAAAATCGAGACATGTTGTTTGCGCGTCTTTTCCTGACCTTTGATACAATTACAATATATTACGCACAATATAAGTAATTACTAGTGATCTTATGCGTCACTCAATGGTATGTTATTTATAGAATTAATAACGTTTACTTCTAGACTTCTATGTCTGTATGCGTCTTATAGTTCAACCTGTATAATTAACGACAAACGTGATTCAGAAGAGAGAAGAATTATTATATTGCAATATCAGTTCTTTTTAGTACAATGATATCGTTTTTTTTGTTTGATCAATGTTTTAATAACGCGAATGAAATATTTGGGACCCTTTTAGAAACTTCTTATCTATAAACGTCTCGTCTCCTTGCGTCTTAGTTTTTAGTTCAGTAACAGGAAAAAATATATTATTCGGATTTTGTTAGCAAAGGTACGGACTATATATCCGAAGTGTTTAAATAAAACTATTATACAAAAGAAAATAAAACAGCTGCTTCACCTTTGCCTTCAAAACATATGTGCTTGCTATAAGAATAGATTGCACGTTTTTGGTAGAATTTGTCTATTTTTTGGCGTTTAGAAAGAATGAATGATAAAACATTTAATTACCTACCAATGACTGACAGAGTAAACACTATCTGGCTGATTGTCATTGGCCTTGCTGATTAACGCAGGAGAATCTTGGAAAAAGATTTCTACAAATGAAATATATTTAGAAATTCCTCGACATTCAAGGCGATAAAATAGAAAAATACGAATATATGAGAACGAGAAATATATGAGTGTCTGTTATTTTTATATCAAAGTATATAAAAAATTCTAAGTTTTAACTTGAATAGAGCCCGGCGTTGAGATACGCCTCTCGACACGATACGACAATGTCTTGGATTCGGTCGGAAAGTGGAGGACGGAGTGTCATGACACTAGGTTATCTCTGCCTACCCCACTTTGCGGGAACAAGAGTGAAGTTGTAAAAAAAATAAGATTAAGATGAATATTGAGAACAAATATTTTTCTGAGTATAAAAGGTATAAAAAAAGACGCGCCTTAAACAGAATTAACAACGCTCTATTGCTTCCGTGAGTCGGCAAAGCCTATTGTGCGCTTAGTGGTTTATAATGTGATGTTAGTTCAGACGTTGATATGGAAACTAAAGAATTAAACTCATAATGGAGTGCAGATCTTCATAATAGGTACTTATTAATGTATGAAATTTTATGAGATAAAGGCAATGTAACTAATCCCGTGTTGGCAAAAAAACTTATCTTTCTTTTGATAAACATATAAAAAAATACCTATGAACAATGTTCAATTACATATTATATATTAACTAAGGTTACCTTATTAACATTATAGTTTTAGTCACACCCGTTGATGCGACACATGCATGCGTCTTGCCATAGTAACCAGTACGTCACTTTATACAAAAATGTTTGTGTAATACATAATAGTGTGTGTTGTTTAATATAATATATATATATATATATATATATAATTCCCGCGCCTCTTGAAAATCGTTCAAGCGCTCTGACCGCTAAGCCATGCGTCCCACTTCCAGCTACGTTGAAATTCTTATACGCTTATTACAAATTCAAATCCCGCTGCGTTCAAATTTTTATACGTTTTCTAAATATGTCTTTTTTAATTTCCTAAGTGTGGGAATAACACTTTAAAAATTGTTAACAAAATATATAATATGTATTACTAATACAATGTAAAATTTCATATTAGCAAATATGAAATACAAAAACGGTATATTTAAAAACCTATATTAAATTTCCAACGTAGCGGAATTTAAGCTTCTGGATTACAACTCGAAACGCTTTACCAACATGTCCACAGTCGTGGCAAATAAGTTTTAATAAGGTTCTTATAACTTTTATAGTTTGCATTATCTGTAGCATGTATCATGGGGACTATCGATAGAAGTAAAAACTTATAACTTAGAATTTAGGTATTAAAATTAAAAAAAAATCATGATTAAATTAAAACCATCAAGATCAATCCGGTTTTTACATCTATTGTCATACAATTATACGCATACGACTTTTGACACAAAATTGTATTCGAGATTAGGCGTTCGGTGACGATGACGCGAGTTCCATGATTTTTGTTCAACCAAAAAGTGCTCAACCGCCCAAAGAAGCTTTCACTTTAAAAAGAAACACAAGGAAATTGGTTCATATTTTTCTTATTATCCTGGTTGTTCCACCAAAAATATATTTTTTTCTATGGATATATTACAATGTCATCAAATATGGACACGTGAGCAAATTTACAATTAAATCGGAGAACGGGAATATGTCAAAATATTGAAGTAAGATTGACACAGGTGGAATTAATAAAAAACTTGATAATTAAGTTATAATTATATTTCAAGTCATGTCATCAATTTTCTGTTTTTTTTTTATCTGTGGCAAGCATTTTTTTTTAAACATATCATAAAAAAGTAGATAACATTGGGTAACGAAATAATAAAAAAGAAACAAATAATTACAAAACAATTTCTTTTTATAAACGCAGCAATTTGAATCCCCGCCTCTTGAAAACCGTTCAAGCGCTCTGACTGCTAAGCCACGTGTTCTATATCTGGCTGCGTAAAAAATCTTATACGCTTATTACAACTTATATTTGTTGTTAGCATCTCTGTAGAGAGATATTTTACAAATTTCTGCTACCCAAAGATTATTCTACGAACAATCGTCTGGCAAGAGAGAATGCTATTTATTAAATATTTTTACCATTTTTTATAGTGTTATTCGCACACTTAGTATTATTATGTAATAATTAATCTATATTCTAAACAGCTGTGGCAGGCGCTGCTACGTCGCACGCAGGTCACGCGTCGCAGCGTTGCGTAAACTGTAGCGCTTACAAAATCACGTGTCACTTACTTCTCGTGTTTGTTTGCACAGTTTGTTACATTTAACAAACTGTGCAAACGAATCTAGTGTCACAGCCATTTTGAAAACTTATATAACCATTCTTCTTCAGTTGCACCTTATGTTATAAACCTTGCAGTTATAATTATTATATGTTAACAGAGAAAATTGTGTTATGGCTTTTACTTGTTTCTTATACTTTAGCTGGTCTATTATGATTCTACATCAGGTGTACCACTCTTCGAAATCAATTATACCCTAAGTCCTGCTATTATCGACCGCTACACTAAATGTATGTATTATCAACAGTGGAGCCAGCGAAACGCACGAAAAGATTTTGGATACGCGTCTTCCCGAATTACTGTATAAGTGTTTATTTATCTAGCTGAAAACTGATTATTTCAAAACAAATATATAATTATAGCAATCAGGGATAATGTAGCTTTTTAACAATGAAAGGTAACAGTTGAAATCGGGTCGGAAGTTTCGAGATTGCCAGCCCTAAACATACAAACTCACAAACGCTTACCACTTTAGAATATTAGTATAGATTAGTTTAGATATTCTGAACTACAATTGATATATGATATATAAGTACTTATATATGAAAAGACACTTATGAGGCGCGTGTTAACAAATGCGGCACAGTTTTATACGAAAGTAGTTATCATCGTTACATGATGTTATAATCATGTCCAGTTCAGCATTTAAAGTCAATGAATGTATAATGTATCTCTTTAAGAAATTTCGGGTTCAAAAGAACCCGTTCCTTTGGGAGGCTTGCGCGGGACACAGGTCCAACACGTAGAGGACCCTTAGAGATAGCAATGTATTGTACTGTGACGCATCAGCCGGAAGCCATCAATGAGCCACAGGTAATTGCTTGGTGCTGGTCACTGGCTAATGTGTAAGAACTATGGAAAGTATGGAACACTAGGCTGGTACTATGGAATGGAATTTGGATGGACTGAGTACTGGGATATCGCATCAGACTACGAAACGTCCGCCTTATCAACAGTCTCGGATTGAATAGTTGGCGGACGGTGACTAATTAATTGTGTGCAACATCCGTGTGGTCGGCTAAGGGTGTAGAGAGGTCTGCACCGGTTTCACCATCACGAGAGCGCTCGTGAGCGGCTTTTCCTTCGGAGCATATAGCTCTTGAGCTCCACTCTGCCAGCCAACAAAGGCAAGCCAGAGGTGCGTGATAGGGCTTAGGTCCGCGGGGTCCTGTGATTCTGTGGGCTTATTGTTATTACATTACTATTATTAGTTACCTACTTCTGGTATTTTTTCGAATCAGATATAACTGAACAAGAATTTTAATATATTTAGGACTTTTAAACTAATATATACTATTTTTTTACATTTTTAAACGTGTTAATCGCACACTTAGGAAATAGAAAACGTATAAAAATTTCAACGCAGCGGGATTTGAACCCACGCCTCTTGAAAAACGAACGGTTTTCAAGAGGCGCGGGTTCAAATCTTGCTGCGTGGAAAATTTTATACGTTTTCTAAATATGTCTATAATATATATTACTTTTTATACTACCGTGTTCAAATACAGTACTTTACAAGTCGTATTTTTATTAGTTAACCTTTTTTTAATTTTCGCAAAATTTCAGTAGAAATTAATTGCTTTTATATAACATCTATATATCTTTTACAAACTATAATACTATTATATAGGAATATCTAATAGTATTATAACTGAATTGGGCGTTAAAAATGGTTATGCCATTAATTGATATATTCATAGCTTAGTCTAAAACAAATTTTAATTGGTTCTATACGTGTTTACAAACGTTACGTACAATATAAACGAATCTTTTGTTTACAAAACTACTCGTGTAAAAGGTATAAAACAACAATTGTCTATATCAGTTATACGTATGTACTCCTTTGCATTATCGTTATTTTTCATTTAGTTGAGTAAATGAAGAACAGTGTGACAGTGACACTTACTATGCGGGAAAAAGCGTAAAACTAAAACAATTAATGATTTCAATGAATGAGCCATTTTCTAACATTTGTAAGCAATTGCGACGTTAAAATTCACCTGATCACCATTCATAATAAAATATTTGCCACGCCATTTTATTGATTTCAGCGCCATTTGTTGTTGGATGGTTTTCAAATTATAAGGGTCGAAAACCAACTTTCATTCTTGGTGGAGTTACAGCCGTTTTTGCTTTCAGTATTCTATCAATGACGAGGCATTTAGCCATGCTGTACATAGGGGGGATGTTAAGTAGCTTCGCTTCATCAATGATCGGTGTAACTAATGTTATGTATATAGGTGAAGTGGCGTTAGTATTCTATATCTGTATCTATACATATAATAAATGTGACTGATGGCTGTGTGACATGGAAGATATATAAGAACAAATATTCTGGAGGCATTTGTCAATGTAATAGAACCCAAAACGAAGATTTGAATTTTTTTTTCTGTTTGTCTGTGCGCTTGTGCACGCTAATCTCAGAAACGGCTCAACTGATTAAAATGTAGATTGTACTATTGTATTTTGGTAAAATTCCATAACATTTTGTATATATTTCTTTACGATCGGTTTACAAATAAAAAGTTACGACAATTAAAATTATAAATTTAAGCAAACTTTTATTTAAGGTTAAGATTTAAGTGGAAACGCTGGAGGGCGAAAAACCAAATAGTTATAGTAGTGTAGTTAAGCCGCGAGCGGGTCGCTAATTTCAAATAAATAAATATTCTTCTACGTTCATTAATCATCATAGGTAAACAAACCTTTGTGTTTCACTTGTCGCTAATATAGACATGGTTCCGAGAGGCATTTGACACATAACCATCGTGTGTGGCCACCAATTCGGTAGTGAGTAGTGAAAATGACTGATTGTCACTATGGCATTGCAAAATTATTATCATATTTGTATATCTATACAAATAAATAAAATTGGAGTGTTAGTTTGTAATATTACAATAACCACTTTATACTAAATGGATATGTATTTACATACGTATAATATTTTGGTATATATATTTATCAAAATATTTTTTATTACAATTTTTGTCTGTCTGTCTATTTATTTGTTCCCGCCAACGGCCAATCTCCCGAACGGCTGGACCGATTTTGACGGAACTTTCACAGGCAGATAGCTGATGTAATAAGGAGTAACTTAGGCTACATTTATTTAGAATTCCACACGGATAAAGTCGCGGTCGCAGCTAGTGAGTAATAAAAATATCTAATTAAAATTATATTATACAATTCATAATTTAGATCAACAGACATAAGAGGCACTCTTCTAACTGCTCTTGGAGTGTTTACTGCATTTGGGTCAATTTTAGTATTTTCTATAGCTCCCTATTCTCCTTACTATGCATCAACGTACATTGGTGTGGCATTATTTACGCTATATACAGCAACAGTCTTAACGGTATCTGAATCACCATTGTATTACGTCTTAAAAGGTAATAATTTAGTATCTTTTGTTATCTTATATTATCTTTTAGGTTATGTGGGGTTGACAAACATGAAACAGTGCATTCATCATGCTGATTAAGTGATATTGCACATAAACTCACAACCATCACTTGCAGTTGGCTACTTTGCATCTGATTAACAATAGTGACCTTAATTTGTCTAAATAAATGTTAATGAAATAAAATTAAGATATTCATACATTATTTTAAGTTAATTTTTTTAGAGTATCTTAATATTAAAATCTTAGATTAAACTCAATCTATGTATTTGTTAATTTTGTAACTTGACCTCGATAGCCGCATTCTTTCAAATGTAAACATTACCACCCGTAATAAATAAATATTAAACCTACGAATATCTTACGCATTACAACTGCGATTTAATATCAATTGAAGAGTTTTTAATAGGCTGCCTTATTAAATTACAGATAAAGAAGACAGGGCAATTAAGCACCTGGTAAAACTTGGCAGAATAAGAGAGACATCAAAATTGTTAGAAACAAAGAAAGAATACAAATCAACAACCGATAAAATGGATTGGTTTGAGCTTTTCACTTTGCCCACAAATAGAAAAGTTCGTTGTAATTGTTATAAATATATTACAACAATTCAGTTGGCGGTTGGCCGTCATAATTTTTTCAGGGTCTATATTTGAAATGGCTGGATCTACTATAAATTCCAATACAGCAATGATCACTATTGGATCAATTCAGTTAATTGGAAGCATCTTGTCACCAATTTTAGTTGATAGATGTGGAACTAATAAATTATTACTCACGTCCATTACCGTGTGCTTTATAAGTATGGTAATTATTATTTTAATTGCTCAAAGGTGATGCGAAATTGTGAATGTGTGGCATGCTCCATGAATGAAGTTAATAAAAGTAGTTAATAAGTTGAATTTTCTTTAGTAAACTATTTTTTATATCTACCATTTTCGTGAACATGGAAGAAAAAAATACTATCAAAACTTAACCTTCGCTGTTTACTCAGATGATTTCCATGGAACTATGAAAATAAGAATATATTAAACTTTAAAACTTTCCTGGATATTGAACCCACAACTATTACGCGCGTATTATATAGTCGCTTGTTTACAATTAAAAAAATATGAAACAGCTAAGTTCACTTTCTCTGATCTAAATATGATGTTAATTAGTGCATTTCTGTCATAAGTACGAACAACAAATTTATAGAATGAAATCAATTGTGGACGTTTAATTAGCTAATTAAAAGTATATATTTTTCAGTTTTCAATGGGATTATATTTTTATCTGCAGTACCTAAAAAGTTCAATAATTATCAAACTTAAATGGCCCCCTTTAGTAATTCTGACATATTTTTTTATCGGCTACGAATGTGGTAAGAAAATAGTAATATTCATTTATTTTTTAATAAAGATTATTTGTACATTAGTGTGAATTAGTGGCTCGTTCATGCGTAAAATACACGTTCCTGTAGCAACTTCATACAAAAGTGTATGTTAAAGATATGGTTGTAATATTTATTTTATTAATTCATTGTAATCTAAATACTGGGTGTCTGCACTTTTTTGTTCATCAACTTTAACTTTATCAAAATTAATACATTATATAATTTTCGTAATATGAGTTCGAACTGGCATTTTAACTTCATAATATAGAAAAATACTTACTTTTCAACCAAACGTATTTGATTGTCAAAACTAGTATCTTTAACATAACCATAATGTTTAACGCAAGCTTACATTTAGTTTATTGTCCTTTATTATATTTCAGGTTTTGGTATTTTACCACTCACGTTAATTGAAGAGATGTTCACAATAAACGTTATAAAGGCAAGGGTTCAGCTGTAGCATTAAGTAGTTCCTGGCTGTTTGGATTTGGTTTGACGATTGCTGTGGCTTTCATCACCAAAACTCTCGGAGCCCACGTGCTATTTTGGTTTTTCTCATTTTCCTGCGCGTGCGCATATGTGTTCACCACGTGTTTTATACCAGAAACAAAAGGAAAATCTTTACTTGAATTTCAACAATTTATGGGTAATAAAAGTAATGAAAATATTTAATATAATTCTTTATATATGATTACAAAACTCAACAGAAAAATGATTGCTTAGAATAAATAAAGGCACATGATTTTTTAAGTTTTAAATTTGTTTATTTTCTTTTAACACAAAACATAGATCAGTGGCTACATATGAATGAAGTCGCGATTGATAAAGTGGTGATGCCTGCAATGCGGGAAAAGACTAAATTAAAAAAAGGAATAGCTTCATTTACATTTTCTATAGAACGTTAGTAAAAAATAATGGAATCCCGATGAGCAGGAGCCTTACTCTTGACGCCAATGTTAATTCTAATCTAATACCAATAAGCTTTGAATCTAATAGTTACGATGATATATATTCGTACTGTCGAAAACAATTATATCAATATTTGATTGCGATCTTAACGACCCAATAGCGTCGTGACACTTTGGCAGTCTACCTTATGTAACTACTGTAAACTGTTCGAAATGTCGGGTTTTTTAAATGTATTTTTGAATACAAATATAAAAAATACGCGATTGATCCTTGTTAAAAAAAGTTTCATTTCAAAAAGAAATCACTTATTAATCCCCAATAAACGTTATTTACATGCCAATTAATACAAAATTAATAAATATAAATGATATTAAATATCAATTTACCTAAAATACGACAAAAAATTTAAAATCGTGCTTAAAGTTTACATATTTTATCTGTATACATAATTTTGAAGTCGGTTGACATTTGATGTCATAATTAAATTTGTATCACAATCGACGCTAAATAGTAATTTTCTTTTCAACAATTACTTTTAAATTTTGTTTAAAAGTACATTATCAGGTCATTAATTAAAAAGAAAAAAGTATATTATTTATTCTATTCGAGACTATTACAAATACGGTAATGTCGCTCTTAACATAATATTTAAAAGTGGAATTCATTACATCTGTTTCCGGTTTTTCTCAGCAAGACCACATTTTTTGTATTAATCGAGAATTAAAATGTGCAAATAACAGCATAGCTTACTTTAACAAAGACTTTTTGTTTTATACCCATTGATCTTCTTTAACTATGTCAAATTAAAGATCTAATCAATAATAATAAATAATATTAATCACTGTTGAAAGAAATTATCTATGATAATATAATTTACTAGGTAATATTTATCAATTAGGTAAATAATTAATATATATATATATATATATATATATATATATAAACAATTAAAGAAAGTATAATGATACTCAGCTATATAATAAAATTTTATGGTCGTTTGTTTTACAAGAAGCATAGGAAACAGTACCTGTATTTCAGTTATTTTAAATTTGAAGAAAATTAAGTAATATGTTAAAAATTCATGACCACTAGTGTCTTAAAAAACCATCATTTTATGACTGAGAATTTTTTTTTTTTAAATTGATTTAACAGTGAGTTACACAATTATTATTTTGCCACTTACATATTGATAAATAATTGACATGAAATATGATATAATTAAAAAACAATATTAGTATAGCACAAGTGTATGAATTTTACAATTATAGCTTTACAGAATTACTAGATAATTTTATTCTGCAGCTAATTAAATAAATGTTAATATGATTTTTACACAAAAATCAAAAAATGTCTTGTTGCTTGCTTTTAAACAGATTTAATTCTGCTTAAAGAAGATCAAGTAAACATAAGTATGAATAACATTTATTTAACTTTATTAGTATATAACTTTTATAAATTTAAATAATAGTTAGGACTTTATATAATAATTTGAGAATTAAGTATTAACTAAATTTTAAACGTTTATTCATACAATCTAAAATAAAAAGAGTTCGACACCTAGCTAGGTGTGAAATAGGAATTGAGAGTGTAGAAGTATGCTGGCAGAATCTCAGCAATTGTATGACTGAAGCAGCATCAGAGGTACGGCGGGATAACTTATATTTATAAAATAATGGATACCAAATAGGTCTGTTGGGTCCTGCGTGAAAAAATACTTTTAGCCAAATTTGGTGTAAGGAATGAATAAAAAACCTTGTGATGCGATTGTCTTTTATCTAAAAGATATAGCATTTTAAACATATTTATATAATCTTTATTACAAATATAAAGAATGTTACTCAATTGATAGATACATTTTAAATTTCTTTTCTATAGCTGAAACTTGATTTAAACTAACAGATGCAATGCAGTGAATTGATTAATTCACTGTCTATGCTGGGATAACATATCAGTTTTGTTATGTTTATAATTCACCAGTGGTGAAGTAAGGAATTTTAATAGAGGTCTGGCGTTCAAAATAAATATTTAAAATCTATGCATGATTATATAAATATTCCCTTTAGTTTTAAGTTGAAATTGTCTTGTATCAATGAAAATAGTTTTTTGTAGTGGTTTTGTTGCATTATAAAATGATTATATTTATTAATAACTTATTTATTTATTATAACTTAAAAGCCGTTAAAACTTACTGGTGTTGTGGAGTTGACTGATAAGAAATACAAGTACTTAGGTTACCGAAACATATATCTATGAATGTAGATTATTCTAGTTGATTATCTCGTCTTGTCTACATTTTAACACGGTATCATACAGCTAGTAAAGCGATACTTAAGAGATTATTCTACATGAATAGAAGTAATGTTTAAGATTGATCATAGAGGAAAAAATATAAGTATTATTTATCGCTATGGCCGCTGAAATTTAAAATTTAACCATTTATTTCTGTTGATACGATTTGTCTATATTGACCAGCTGTTCCCGCGAGTTCGTTCGCGTAGATGAAGGAACTTACAAATAAGCTTTTTGTGTAAAGTGCTGCATTAATATTTTCATATCATATGATAAACATGATTGTTTTTATTGAAATACAGATTATATAGGAATTTGAAGTCAAAATACGCTAAAGTAATTAGGAATATTCCATTACTTAAGAAATGTTACATAGTCGTTTCCCTAATTTTATTTTAGGTACGTACACTATGATCAGTATCATGATCTCGATAAAAATTTTATTTATTATAAAACTTTAATATTTTCTAAAATATTCATTGAAATCAAATAATGTAAATTATACCAAAGTAATTAAGTATTAATTAAGTATTTTATTTGAACATTAGTATTTTATTTGAGTTTAGTATTAATTAAGTATTTTATTTTTAAGTAATTTAGTATTTTATTTGAACCAAAATCGCCCGATTTTGCGCCAAATAAAATACTTACTTACGTTATTTATCATAAAGTATTTATTTGAAAGCGGCTTAATATCATGTTTTTTAGAAAAAAATTTTTAAAGGGTAACCATTCCATCATACTCGATTTTTACGTAACTTTAACTGTTTAAGCAGCGTAAGCAACAGAAGCTGTCATAGGAGGAATATTTTTCTCGTTTTTTGCGATATTTTTCATAGCTGCTACGCTCATATTGATTACAGCGGGTTTTTATATAGCCTACTTACTTGATAAATGGACATATATATATATAAATATCCAACACAATAAGATTTTTTTGAATTCTAACCAGTAGTCTGAGATTATCGCGCTTAACTAAACAAACAAACTCTTCAGCACTATAATTTAAAAAAGTATAGATGATTTAGAGCGGTTGCAAAATAGGAAGGCTTACAAGTGCACTACTTAAAGGAAAAAATCACGGGGAAAAAATCACGCCTCAACTAGGCTATGTTCAGTTTCCTTAAAGTATCGGATTTTTCAAACAATATGAAAAATTTGTAAATATCTGCTGGATCTCAGAAAACGGCTGGAGTCCATCCAGGGTCAGTCGGATAAAATGATTGCCCACGTTGATTTGTCGATTGAGTTATACCCTGTACGTATATTTATATTATACTAGTGACCCGCTCGCGGTATTTTCGACAGCCTTCTCGTAAAACAGTGAAATTGCTATAAATGACAAAAAATGAGAAAGAGCAGCCTTTCTTCGTCCCAAGAGCCTAGAGTATCTCTATATAAAATTTCATCAGAATCTCTTCAGCAAGTTGGCCGTGATGTCATTACAGACAGACAAACAAAATTTCGAGACATTACGTATTAAATTGCGGAACCTAGTGCCGCACTTTTCATATTGCTTTATTTATAAATTTATATGATATATTTCACATTCATAAATTTTAGTTTAATTATTCTATATTGAATAATTTGTCCAACTGTATGTGTAATACTTTCGCGCACTTCCTCAAGTTGGCTGAAGAGATCTTAGAGGTTAGTCCACATTTGTTTATTTCATTTATGTAATCGTCTTTACAGTATGGTTGTATTTTTTCAAGTTTAATAAACTAAACGCTACGATGACAAGTGGTTGAAGATAAAAATGTACGGCGTAACATTGATCGCACTACGTAATAAATATTTAAACTCAGTAACGGCATAGCTCAGATAGCGCTAAGCTAGTGAACGTGTGCTTAGTTTTAGTACTAAAATATTAATATTAAATATGTTTGTAAAATTAAAATTGACTGGAGTACAGCGGCAAGTTTTAATATCATTATGCTGTAAGTGTTTTTTTTTATATACTTCTAAGCATATTGCATATAGGCAGAGAGAATAAAGTGATGAGACATCTAATTCTCCGTGTTTGGACGGTTTCCAAGAGGTGTGGGTTCTAATCCTGCTGCGTATAATTAAAAAAATGAAATTTAAATTTTCTAAAAATATGTTTTTAAATTTTCTAAGTGTGTAAAAACATTTAAAAAAATATTAAAAACATATACATTTTGTTGGGTGGCTTGACTCCACGCTTTGTCCTACAAATAAAAATAATTCAATAATAAATAATAATTGACCTGTCTTGGAGTTCCCCGGAACCCATAACTATATTTATGACGTACCTAATATTTTGGACTTTCGGTACATGGCCATTTACGTTATGCAGTAGTAAATCGACGTATGCAGGCTTGTGATAAAATTTTATCATTATCTTAGTCTTAGTGCAAGTATAGTTAGAAGCTGATTTTCAAATGCATACACGAGTAATCTGTAAACTTGTCGTGTGTGAGCCATTAATTGCATCTCAGAATAAAAGAGGCACTTTGGAATTCGCTGATCCGCCACCCATACCATGAGACCACGATAGACGAAGCCTCATGAGATATGCCTCTATGCCACCCACATTAGCTCTTTGCAGTACTTCTGTGTTTCACAGACGATCAGACCACCGGATTTAACATGCGCACTTACCCGGTTCACGTTTCGGCATAATATAGTATATTCAGCATAAAGACTAAGAATATAGTGGCCAGCTTGAAGTCGTGCTAACAAAAGACCAAGTCCAGCTTGCACCGACCCTGCTGTTCACTTCGGCGTCAAGGTCACAGTTCAATGTTAATGTGCTACCTAGGTAACGAAACTTTTCCACCTGCCTCGGTTCATCGTCGACGAGTGTAATCGTGATCGTCTCATGGTCATGGATATCCATAAATATAACCTCCGTCTTCTTTTACACAGATTTTGAAGTTGAAGTTATGATTGGTATTACTCCGTTTCCAATACGATTATATTTAATGAAATAAAATTACAATTAAGTAATTAAATATTGTAATGCCTTCTAACGTTACAATACTTTTAAACTTTTGCTTAAGGTGATAAATTAATCACTTTTTATGTTAAATGATTTTAAGAATATACATTATTTTTATACAAAACTTGTCCTGACAATAACGAACACAAAACAAACATATATCTAAATTGCAGAAGTTGTTCGGAAGTTACATACATTTCAGTGGTTCCTTTTTATTTACATATATATACTAGGTGTTACCCGCGACTTTGTAAGCGACTTTGAAGCGAGCGATTAATGATCAAAAAGACCTCCTAAATCTGACCCTGACGTAAAATCCGTTCTTTATACACATGTAGTATCTATCTCCCTGCTTTTCATGTATTTGAGTCAAGTGATTTATGACATTTCTTAGTGGGGGTTGCGCTACTATAGAAATAAACATTAGAACTCAAGTTACAGCTTTTATTTAATTACCACATATTAACTTTTCAGGTTACATCGCCCAGTTGTTTGTTGGGATCACTTTGAGTTGGACAGGACCTATCCTGCCAAAACTTAATGATACTAATCAATCCCCGCTATCAGTTACACCCTCGGATGCGCAGATATCATTAATTGCATCGCTTTTTTATATAGGAGCTTTGCCCGGTGAGAAATTATTTTGTTTTACTTCCGAATGAAAATGATGAAACTGTGACCAACTTTCTTTGTTTTCTTTTCTTTTGTTTTAAAACTTTCTATGAAAATCGTTGTGATGGTTGGATGATATGTGTAAGTGCTAAACGATTTTACATCATCATTTTATTGTGTTTTCCGTTTCACGTTTTTCTCGCAGCAGGGTACTCAGAGAGGACCTGTCAAGACACTCCGTTTTCCACTTTCCGTCACAAATCGGGACATTGTGTGAGATAAAATCGAACCCTGTCCCAATGGGCTACCATGTCCTCATCAATCATTTTATATAAAAAACTATATATAATATATAGGTATAAGATAAAATAGTAAATTTATTATTATAAGAAAAAAATCGTATTAATTACCCATTGAATATTGCATTGACTACGATATTCAGATATGCTAAGCATTGAACTGACATTGAATCGGTATGAATTGCTAATTTTGTACCAATTAAATGGTTATTAGTTTATTTATGAGTGGTTGTAAATATTCTTTTTAATTCGTATAAAATAATGACGTAAGATACAGGAATAATAGCAGTACTTGATAAATTTACAACAAGCAATTTAATTTTTTTTATCAATCATGTTATAATTTGAAGCAGATTGAAGAAATTAAATATATATAATAATTTAATTATTCCCCCGAGTGGGAATCAAACCTACAACCAAAAGCCGTTACAGGCAGCCTTTTACTCTGGCCCACTGCGTCATGATAGCTGCAAAAAAAGTAATTTGCAACTATAAATATTGTTATGTTTTCATTTCAGGTCCATACATAATGGGATGGTTAGCAAACGTGAAAGGCAGAAAACCTTGTCTTATTATTGGAGGAATAGTGACGTCAATATCATATCTTATTTTAACTTTATCCAAAGATCTAGCCGCTCTATATTGTGGTAGGGTATTGGCTGGTCTTGGAGTAGGAAGTGTGGGTGTGATGAATTTAGTATATATAGGAGAAATTGCGTTAGTATTATATATTCATATAAAATCCGTATATTATTTTTTCTTTAGACTCTTGCATTACATGCAATGTACACGCAAAATGAGAGTGAGCATTCGTACGTATGAGCGTAGTTTGGAAGTAATTTCTAGTTTGTATATATCTTAAACATTCTATTACTTAACATTTTTTTTTACAGATCAAAAGATATTAGGGGTATTCTCTTAACTATAATAGGAATATTCAATACTGGTGGGTCTGTATTGATGTATAGCGGTGGATTAATGTTATCGTATACGGCAGCTACATCTGTAGGATTAGTTGTAGCATTGGTTTTCACATTTTCTGCATTTTTTATACCAGAATCTCCTATGTTTCACGTCTTAAGAGGTATTTTTCATTCTACTACAAATCATATTACCAAATTATTAAACATCATAATATTTATGGATAATTTAAAATTACACGTCAAATTATGGAAATATATTTTCTATAACTAATTAATAGCACATCAAATCTAAATTTCGTATTTGAAACAATATTAAAATTAAATTTATATCACATCTGATTATAAACTTTATTCGATGAATAAACAAAGAATTTATTCATCGATTTTAATATTAAATATTCATTCAATGAATATTTAATATTAAGATCGTTAGGCCGAATGTAATTGGTGAATTCAAATATACTAATTATAGTAAACATATTGGAGGTACTGTTCCTTACATCATATACAACAAGATAAACAAAGACAAACCAAAGTAAAAAAAACATAAAACACAACAAAAGATATAAGAAAGCCTTCAATATATTCCAGGTGATGATACTTCACTTAGACAAGTGTTAGAAGAACTAGGAAGATGTAATGATGCGCAGGAGTTGATGGAATCTAAACGGGAGTGTCAATATTCAACATCTATAAAAGATTGGCGGGAACTTTTCACAGACAGTAGTAACAGAAGATCATTAATCATACTTATTTTCGCAAATATGTTTTTACAATGCAGTGGAATCGTTACCATAGTATTGTTTTCTGGAATAATATTCAATATGGCCGGACCTTCTATTGATTCTGGTATAGCGATGGTTATAGTTTTAATCTGCCAGCTGGGTGGTAGTATGCTTGTACCATTTTTTATTGAGAAATGTGGAAGACGAGTGTTGATGACAGTATCGTGTATTATTTGCTCTTTGTGTATGGTAATTATTTTTTTATGGCCCTCTATAATTTTAATTGTACTAAACTAATCTCTAATATGTGTTTTATTATTTTCAGCTTGTTCTGGGCTTCTATTTTTATTTTGACGCCAATGGGTATTCAGGAGTTCAAAGTGTTTATTGGTTACCATTAGTAGTACTTATTACGTTTTTCTTTTCCTTTGATATAGGTAAGCTTATAAATTTTATAAATGAATATATTGAAGCTATGAACATAACAATTTTTAAAACTTTTAGGTTACATTGAGTTTTGTGGTTTTTTAGTTATTAATTAGACAAGTTAGTTGTCATATGTTATTTCATCCTTATTATCCTATAATCAGATGCTTCTTATCTATACCACAACACTTTTTCTCTATATTTTCAGGTCTAGGCATCATTCCAACTACTTTAATAGGGGAAATGTTTAAGACTAATGTGAGAAGCAAAGGTTCTGCAGTAGCTATTACGTCTTCCTGGCTAGGTGGGTTCATCGTTACAACTGCTTTTGGAGTATTGATAAACGTTGTTGGTGCACATGTATTATTCTGGTTCTTTTCATGTTCTTCGGCCTTCGCTTTTATATTTACATTGATATATATACCAGAAACAAAAGGCAAAAGCTTGTTAGAGATACATTCGATAAAGTAATAAAGGTAAAAATTTGGTGAACATCTAAGAAAGAAGTAGAAGAAGAAGTAGTAGAAGTAGTAGTAGTAGTAGTAGAAGTTGATTAACAAAATTTTAATAATTATTGAATTTATTTATCTTTTCTTAAGATTTATATTGAATGCGGAAAATTATTTGACCAAAATTTGCTGAATATCAAATACATAACCACCGAGGCCACCGTGGCGCAGTGGGCCCGCGTTTGACTCTGATTGTGATTAATTTTTTTTTAATTTGGGCAGAAAGTGGAATACTGAGTGTCTTAACACTAGGTACTCTTTGACTATTCTGCTATGCGAGAAAAACCGTGAAGTTGTAAAAATATCTAATATATAGGTAAAAAATTAATAATTAGTAACAACAAAAAATATTTATATATTGAATTCATAAATATATATTTGTTTGTAAAGGCAAGGGAAATAACCAAAGATCTTGGTGTAATCTAAGCAAATATAAAAATAATTTTATTGAAATTTTAATATTATAAGAATTATTAATTTATATTTTATAATTTATTAAACATATATTATAACTAATAACTTATTACTATATATTCCTTATATCAGTTTACAAATAGCCTAAAAATGTTTGATTTCAGAAATCAGAGACTGAATGTATTTGTAAATTATGTTTAGTTTTAAAAAGATAAGCTGTTGCCCACGACTTCGTCAGCATATTAATGAATGTCTAATGATAAATGTATGAATGTTTTGATGATGTGATATTTTAATCCTCAGACAATTGTATAGACACAATGCAAAAAAATTAAGGCACCACTACGAAAAAAATATCTATCTAGATATGGGATAAATATGTATATGTTCGATTTAGTTTAATTTGATTTTATATGCAATAAAACATAGGTTTGAGAAAGCGAATATTCTTAAGCGCTAATGTATTGTATGCAGATATGTAGGTAGGTGGAAGGTGAGTTTTCGCCCTTTCTCCGCTTCATCCTAAGATAAGTGTCATCACAATCCGTTCTCCACTTTCTACCCAAATTCCAAACGTTTTGTGTTGAGTGGCTGAACTAAACGACACGCTTCGTCTTACCAGTGCAGGAAAAAGAAATGATTTGTATGTAATCGTTGCCCCGAATTGGGATCAAACAAAACTACAAAGTTTACAGTCAAACGTTGTCCCACTGCGCCATGGTGGCATTTTTGTCTAAGTTTAAAAAGTAATTTTAAGCTGCCTTAAACGAAAAAAAAAAGTTAAAAGTAAATTACCCTCTATATCATCTTAGGTACAATAGTATATTTACGTGAATGATTGTATTAAATACAAAAGTTATTAGTTTATTTATATTTTCTTTGTTATGTTACAGCTGTCTTTAATAAGTGTTTGATTTATTAGATTATAACTTTTTCTATACATATTAGAATATAGGATCAAGTATAAAACCTGTGGAACTCCTAATGTTACTAACAAACATTATCTATTGCTCAAAAATTTTTTATTTTTAATAAAATGTAAACTTGATTATGATATCTAGTGTCAATATAGATGTTAAACAATATAATTATATACCTACCTATTATATATGAAAGAATATCCAGATCTCGTAATTTGTAATGTTTATATTGATCGAACTGCTGTCAATATTCAAAAAAGCAGCTTCAAGCTATTTCCCACAGAGTATGGTAGTCAGAAAGAACCTAGTATCAAGTGTAATAAATATTAATATATGAAAGGACTCATAAAATGTCTGGAATTACTCTAGCGTAGTTAAGGGTTAAGGTAAAGAGAATATAAATACGTCACACACTACACGCTCGCACACGTTCGGTACTATGCGAGTGACACTTCGGGGCATCGGGGCATCAAAAATGTATTTTTGAATACCAAAATTATACGCGATTAATCCGGTTAAAATAGTTTCATTCCTAAAAAGTTTCTACTGAAGTGCTAAATACAAAACTTGAAGCAGTATAAAACTTACGACTTAGTTTCAACGCTACATAAATGAATAGCAAGGAGAAATCTAACCACAAATGAAAAGAATGTTAATTGTTTTTTTTTCCTAGAGCTATGAAAGCACTCCTTTGTGTACATACATTTAAAAAATATGTAACATGATGTCAGTCTTCTTTTATTAATTCGTTTTATATTAATATAGATGCTAAAAATAATAAGAGAATAATAAAAAAAAAACAAATCCATGTACAAACAGCGATCACTTTCATTTTTGTTATATAGATTACTATCATTATTACTTAATACTTTCCAACAAGTGAAATTTAAATTTATTATCTTATAAATTTATTATAAGACAGGCTAAGCCTCTAATCTTTTATATTAATATTTTTTATTATATTACGAGTTTTATGTAAATATGTTATCTAATTTTACGGGCTTATATTATTAAAAAGCAAAATTTAAAATTTGGAAATAAATCTACCACAGATAAAATGTAATTAAAAAGTTTCCATTTGTTGATATTTTAACTAAATAATGGGCTACCATTACTTAGTTCAATTTTGTACATGACAAATTCATTTGAAATTAAAATGTATGAAGCAAAGGCGCAAGCGGGAGCGGAAGCGGAAGCGGAAATGGCAGGTAGAACTCGAGCTAAGGCTGCAAAAAATAAAAATAACCGTAACGGATTTCTTCATGCTCAAAAATTTTTTTGATACCTGTTAGCCAGTAGTCATGCATTTGCAACGAACCATCAAGGACCTGACAAAAATTTTTTTAAGGAGTGGATTGGATTGGATTTGGCCGGAATAGACACTTGTGCTCTTGTTACTCTTATGCTAAGTGCATAAATGTGGTGGTTTATAGTGGTTTAAAGATGGTAGAATCATAGATATAACTTTATTCTTAGTTAAGTTACCTAAGGGTAAAATTATAAGTGTAGTTATTACCTATTACTACAAATAGGCGTAAAAAGTTGCCTGTGTTCATCCCAAGAGCCTCAAGTATCACATTCGGTTCAATGGTTTGGTCGTGATGACGTCACAGACGGGTATACACTACTTTACGGGTTACTTTCGCATTTATAATATAAGCATAGTATAGATTAACAGGATTTATATACAAAGGTGTTGGTTACTGTGAGTAGGTATAGCGAGTTCAATGGTTTTTTCTCATATCAAACTCAGGGTTTATTTTTAAAAATACATTTATAAACTCTCATACACTCATTCAAATACATTCACTTATTCATTCTCGTTCAAACGTTCTCATTTGTACGAGAGCCACTGGCGAGTGTTGACGGTTAGTTGGTCTCATCTGGTTTATTAAGTGCAGATATGAGCCCGTGAAATAATTACAGTAAGGGATCGATTATACAGACATAATTTTGCAGTTTTTTAAGATTCTATAAGAGAGAAAATCTCTCTGGTTATCTATTAGATTTTTATGTATCTTATCGGATATATTAAGAGTATCTACGTGTTCTTATATTTATATGAGAAAGAATAAACATATCAGTTTGGAATTCAAGGTGAGGGTACATGGTTTTTTTTTAATTAGCCGAAAAATGTTTAAGATCTTCCTATATCGATTTCTTTAATGCTAATTATTTACATATTAGTAATAACTATAATTTATAAATCTTTGAGATAGCTTAATTTGAAAATAACTTATTATTTACTGTATTCTTCTATCTGATTGAACAAATCATGGGTACGAACAATCACGCTACCCAAGACGCTGTGTCAAGTCGTTAAGTAAAGAATGGAGGTGTCTTAAAGCTCGAATCTTTATCCATTGGCCTAATTATCAAGAACTATATTGCCAAAGGAAATAGATTATTGGCACATTTTATCTCTAGGGATACGGGTAGTCAGAGAAAGCGGAGCGCCAAACGCAACGGCAATTATTATTATAAAGAAATTTCATTTTGTATTCTTAAAAAATGTCTTGATCCCCATTTGGAGGAATGATATCTAAATTATTTTCATTTACCTGCTCTAGTAAAACAAAACGCGGCGCTGAGTTAGCGGAAATCGGATAACGGAAGTGTCTTGGCACTTGGTAATACGTTTTTAGCTTCACATAATCGAGAGAATTTAGTGTTTGTTTCTTTATTCACTGTAAATTGAACTCATTATGTATTGATATGATTTCAGGAAAATCAGTCACTCCATCACCATCCCTTAATAATGGTAACAAAAATTACTGGAGTGCAGCGACAGTTCCTAATATGTATATGTTGTGAGTATTTGTGTGAAATTTACATAGCCATAGGCTGTATTTTCTATTTTTTTAGTTTTTATTTAGTTTTCTTTTGTAATTTCTTTCATTTACGTTTTTCACACTTTGGGCACAGGGACACTAGTGTTAACATACTCTGTTCTCCACTTTTCACCTGAACTCCAAATATTGAGTGTTGATCGGCGAAATTTTACGCCGTTTCGACATTGAATGTTAAGTTGTAAATGGAGTATAGTACTTTTAGTACTTTTTGACTAATAATAATTTATATATAGAGGGTAATTTAGAAATAAGTTAATGTAATGTTCGTTAGGCGGAGTACAACACCGCGTTCAGTATAATCTAACTGAGTATAAGCTTCATTAAAAACATTATTATATAATATATATTATATATTATGTATGTATTAATATAATATATATTATATTTTATATGTTCACTTTATACAACTCCTATATCCAAAGGTTGTCTGGAAGAGATCGCTTTAAGCGATAAGGCCGCCATATTGTACATTTTGTTCAATTTCTCTGTGGATAATATTATATGTGTGAACAATAAAGTATATTTGTATTTTGTATTGTCATGCCCTCATTAAGCTTCTAGATACTTCATATGGTAGGTGGGTTTGAAAAGAGTTACTCGATTAAATACCACAGGGTATTTAAACTCGTAACTATCACACACTTTGATATTGGATCACGATGGAGACATATGTTTTTACATTATGCGTATGATAATGCTGTGTATGATTTATGCATTATATCTGTCAATAAAATAAGTCAATGTTATCGCAGATACGAGGAGGTGTAATAAACCTAAATACCGTTTTATCCTCTTAAGACGTGGTATATTAAATAAAGGTCGTGTTATTTTAAATTAAGTTAACAATATACGTACATTATCATAAAATAATCAATATAATATATATTAAATTGGAGGCCATCATAACGCAATGGGACGGCGTCTGGGCTTACGTGATGGTTGTGTGTTTGGTTCCCAATAGAGAAAGTGATTATATTTCAATTATTTTATTTTTTCTGCTCTGGAAAGACCAATAGTGGTATTGAGTTCCGCTACTTAATAAGCGATGTCTAGATTTCTAACGAATGTGGAGAACGGAGTGTCTTGATACTAGGTTTTCTCTAACTATAACGGGAAAAAGCGTTAAGCTGAAAAAATAATATTTTTAGTCTGATTCTTAAAAAAGATATTCAATATAATTTTCAAATAAAGTTCGTTTTTTTCAATTTTCAAATTAAGTTCGCTTTTTCAACTTAATATATTGTACTTCCATTGTAGTGTACTTTGAAAGCGTCTGATTTCACAGTTAATGGTTGTGGGTTCGATTCACACACGGTGTAGTTTTTTGAATGAAGGACCGGCAGAACGATAAAGTCGTTTTACCAGTCTGGTAAACAGAAAAATATTATTTGAAGATATGCATGATAGTAATATGCTGCAAACATCTTGAGAATTGAATAAATGAAACTAATTTTGAGAAAAAATATTTTAAACATTTTCGTAATAAAATTAAAATAGGAGTTAAACTGCTTATGGTGCATTTGGTTGTTGGTCCGCTTTTCATTCGGAGGAATGATTATATTTAAAATATTTTCATTTCTTCGCTCTGTTATCTAGAACAAACCGCGACATTGAGTATGATTACTGCTCCAGTAATGTCTCGATTTCGAGCGGAAAGTGGAGAACGAAGTGACTTGACCGTTCTTCCTGACTACCTAATAGTTCCTGCAATGTAGGAAAAAGCGTGAAGCTGTAATTTTGTTATTTCGCAATGACAATTTGAATAAGAGTTTAATAACAATATTCCGATTTCATCCATCCTCATTTTATATATTTTCGAAAGAAACTAGTTCTAGTCTTGGTACTAACAAAACATAACTTAATCTATACAAATAAATAAAATTGGTGCGTCTATTTGTAATATTAAAATAACCGCTTTTTGCTAAATGCACAATGCATGCAGCATATGTACCGTGTGTATACGGTACATATACTGAAATAACATTTTATACAATTTTTGTCTGTCTATTTGTTCCGATAAATTATTACGGGAACGGCTGTGCTGATTTGACGAGACTGGCAGTTAGCTAATATAATAAGGAGTAACTAAGGCTAATTATATTATAGAATTCTACATGTATGAAGTCGCGGGCTCAGCTTGTATAGTATCGCATAGTATATCTGCTAGTGTCGTTAATGTTACTAATAATCATTTACACTTTTAATAATGTTCCAGGTTATATAGGACAGTTGACAGCTGGAATTACTTTTAGTTGGACAGGGCCCGTACTGCTGAAACTTCGAGATCCAAACCAGTCTCCATTGTCAATTGAATTGACCGATGCACAGATGTCACTAATTGCTTCTCTTTTATATATAGGAGCTATACCTGGTGAGAATTTATCTATCTAGAAGTATGTAGTTTATTGTAAGTCTTGAGGGCTTGCATATGGCAATATTTCTCCGATCTGGGTAGAAAACTTCGACCGACCGTTGGAATTTCTGTGAAAGCAGAATGTGGAAAAAGTTGAGATTTGTCAGAAAATTCTGATTGTTTGTTAACGTGTTTAAAAGTAAAAGTTATTTAGATATTGGTTATAATTTTGTTATGTTTCAGCTCCGTATATAACGGGATGGCTTTCAAATGTAAAGGGAAGAAAACCTTGTCTAATAATAGGAGGTCTGATAGCATCTATATCTTATCTCATTTTAATTTTTGCAAAAAACCTGGCAACTATATATTTTTGCAGAATTGCATGCAGTTTTTCGGTAGCTGGTATAGCAGTGACTAACTTGGTCTATATAGGAGAAATTGCGTTGGTATATTATTAATTTATTAATACTATAAAAATAATTGGGCCAGATCTTTTAGACTATTTAAGTACGGACTTAAAATCTGGAAACGATATTTTTTTTATGCAATAAAGCACTTTAGATTTCCATTTCATATTTTGGAAATATATAAATATTCATTTTTGTAGGTCAACGAACATCAGAGGCGTACTTTTAACTAGTTTAGGAATATTTCATACTGGTGGGGCTATACTTATATATTCTGGTGGTCTCGTCTTATCATACGCAGGTACAACGTCTATAGGTTTGATTACAGGATTAATTTGTACATTTTCGGCATGTCTTATACCAGAATCTCCAATATTCCATATGCTAAAAAGTAAGTTGATATAATTATTATTTTAATGTTATGAATAACAATTTATGGCATGATTTTGTAATATAATTATTACTTGAGATTTAAAAATAGTCGTGTATTGTGGATTTGATAGTGTGTTATTGTGGCTTCATACTTTGCTCGAGCGAATATTTTTATTTACAATATGAATGTTGCTTACGAGATCTAGTTATTGTGTCTAATTTGGTAGAAAGTGAATCTTATCATTTAGCTCAAGAAAAAATATAAGTTCATTCTGCTTAAACATTGCATGCATAATATTTACCCAAAAACTATATCTTTTTAGAATTTAGCACAAAAGTTTGCACATTTTGTATTAATTCTAGACGACGACGCATCACTAAAAAAGGTTTTAAAAGAATTAGGTAGATTAGAAGAATTGGATGAATTGATTGCATCAAAAAAGGAATACCAAAATTCCACAAGTAGGAAAGACTGGATGGATTTATTTATGGATAACAGCAACAGAAACGCTTTAATTATCCTTGTTTGTGCTAATATATTTTTACAATGTAGTGGTATTGTTACAATTGTATTATTTTCTGGACGCATATTTGAAATGGCTGGATCATCTATCGATCCTAATTTTTCAATGATTATAATATTTTGCTGCCAATTGTCTGGTAGTACTTTGGTGCCCTTTATTATAGAAAAATGTGGAAGAAGATTGTTGATGATGATATCTTGTATAATGTGTTCTTTCAGTATGGTAAGTTTGTTTTTGTATTTTTTTTTCATTTAATACAATTTCCTCGGTGTTGCGTTCGTGGCACAGTTAGAAGTGGGATTTGTTGTGAGTTCGATACCCACTTTGCAGAATGTTTTTAAGTAATTGAAGTGTATATTACGGACTGAGGAAATGAAAATTATTGGTAGTTTACACAACAAAGCATAACAAAGTGACAACACACAATCGCAAAATTTTACAATAATTGTAAAACCTTAGATCATAAGAGGTTAGCTAAGATTTTTACTTTATATGAAGTGGGATATGGGTAACAATTAAAATCACACATCTATACTAATATTACAAAGAGCAAAGATATTTAGTTTTTTTGCTTTAATTTTACCCAAAACTACTAGACCGTTTCAAAATTCCATCACCGTTGTTGCATGCTCTGCGAATACTATTAATGTTGGAACAAAACAATGTATTACAATAATAAAGAATATATCAATATGTATAAAAAAGTATATGCCTATCTCGGGCGTATAGCTCATAATAACTGCTTTTACAACTAAAATGTTAGATTAAGAAGAATGAATTTTCGCGAAGCTTATTTATAATCCATATGGTTTTAATCCATATCTAAATAGATGTGTTTGATAGAACACAAATTTAATATAGAATATGTGTGCCCTTAACTATAGATAGTTTAAACAAATATCTTAGAAGATATCAAAATAAAAATATTCAGGTGATAAAATAATTACACGGGCGGTAGTTGTACGGTGTGGCGCAATATAGGTACGTGGGGATTCCGGAAAATTCAAATTCAAAACATTTATTGCACTACAATGTTTACAAATATAAGGTCTTATTATATATTTAACAGTAGGAGATACCTTTAGTAATTTTCACTATTATATTATTATCTAAACCAATGTATACTATTATTACAAATGCGAAAGTAATTGTATATGTATGTGACTTCATCATGTCTGAACCGTTGAACCGATTGAGATGAAATTTTATATAGAGATACTTGGTGGTCTTGGGATGAACATATGCTCCATTTTCTCCCATTTTTAGTTTTTTGAGGAATTTTAGTTTTATGTAAAAACTGTTGAAAATACGGAACAGCTCATAAAAAAGAGCTATATTATAAATATCTTTTTACATCGTGATTTTTTTCTTTCATTTTCAGTTTATATTAGGATTGTACTTCTATTTTGATTTTATAGAATATTCTGGGATAAACAACATACAATGGTTGCCTCTTGTAATTCTTATAATATTTTTCTTCGCCTTTGACGTAGGTACGTTAAATTATGTAAAGTCTTAACTAATTTGAAGCAAAAGAATAAGCTCAATTCCTATCTTTTAGTTTCCCGCTTTTTCCCCACAGTGGGGAAGGCAGAAAGAGTCAGAGTGTCAAGACACTCCATTCGCCACTTTTCGAATTCGAGATATCACGTATTGTTTAGCGGAACGCAACGGCGCGCTCTGTTTTACCAGAATCGGGGAAATTGAGAAATTTTAACATAATCCGTATCCCCTAAATGGGGATTGAAACAATAACCATCGTGTTTATATGACTATATACATATTTTAATCTCTTTATTTCAAATCACATCTTCGGTATTTAACAAAGAGAAGTCAATGATATGCTAGACACTTATTATATTATTTCTTATTTTAATTTCGATATCATCGTGAGGCTAATACGGTGTGACTGTGATCGTAATGGTTGTGGGTTCGAATCCCATTCTGGGATTTATTATTTTCATTTTAATTTTCCCGGTCCGACAAGACACAGCGCAGCTTTAATTCCTGCCACTCAAAAAGCAATATCTCGAATTCGGGCTGAAAGCGGAGAACGAAGCTTCTAAATACTAGGTTCTCACTTTTTTTCTCCATGATGGATATGCGTGAAACTAAGAGAAAGTATTTATGTATAGAGTTTTATAGAATACAGATATTGTCATTTTTAATTTGAACTATTTTATTTACAGGTTTAGGCATAGTCCCAACAACTTTGATTGGTGAAATGTTCAAAAGCAATGTAAGAAGTAAGGGATCTGCGGTAGCTCTCACTAGTTCGTGGCTATGCGGATTTTTTGTATCCATGGCATTTGGGAGTTTGGTGAATATTTTCGGCCCTCATGTGTTATTCTGGTTTTTTTCGTGTTCATCAGCTTTTGCATTTATATTCACTTTACTATACATACCAGAGACGAAAGGCAAGAGTTTGTTGGAGATACAAGTTACCGAATAAAATTTTAAAGTAATTGCCTTTTTATATTATATTATATTGAGCTGCTCCTTCACCTGTTAGTTCTGTTTTCATTTTCGCGCGTGTTTTAAAATTGCTAAAATAACAAAGCAATGTAATAATAATAACATAGATTTCTATCTATGTTATTATTATTACAATAAAGTATTTCTATACTTTATTGTACACAAAGCCAATACAAGGAACAGTACACGAGATTTTATAAGTAGTACAGAGTGTGCAAAGGCGGCCTTGTTGCTGTTAGCGATCTCTGCCTCACAACCTTTGGTGAGAGGAGCTTGGGCTTAAAAGGTACAGGTTAGTAGTGCAAATAAAGAAAATTAAAATGCCAAGTTGGCCGAATAATATTGAAAAAAAATGGGTTTAGCAAATATTATTGATATCATGTTTCTCCAAAAGTATGTAACATGAATTCTTAGAACGTGACAACGCAAATTCACTTGACAGTGCAATTTGAATACTTTGTGGAGCCTCACCACAAATATACTATCGTTATATAACTATTTAGTACATAAATATGACAATTTGTTTATTTATTTATTCGAATATATAAATATTAGTGTTTTATTCATATAAACTTAACAAAATAGATAACAATCAAATTGATAGAATGTATGACAAAAATAAGCTTAAAGATATACATTCTGTTCTGATACGGACCTGTCATACGATAATAACTGGGATACAGCTGATAAATTAGTATATATATATTGTATTGTCCATCTAATATGACTAATAAGAATACTTGGTGTGTAAAATAATACTATTATGTATGTCAAACATATGGTAGGGTGTGTAATGTAGATTTTATCAATTCAATGGCGCTGTGCGGCAGCGAATGACTGTAAGCTCGATTGGTTGTGGGTTCGATTCCCACTCGGAGCAATGATTATATTTAAAATATTTGAATTTTTCCGCTCTGGTACCTAAGAACAAACGCGGCAATGTCTCGATTTCGGGCGGAACGGAGTCTTGACACAAAATTCTGACTACTACTAATTCTGTCTATGCTTATCTAATGCATTAATTTTAGCTTTCTACACTTCTTTAACCTAGCTATGTCAAATTATGAAATTTGGCATAGTTACTTCTCTATCAGCACAATTTTTAGAAAAAAATCAAGAAAAAATCAAGATGCTACATGTTTGCTCTATGCATTTACATGATCTTGATACTGTCACTTAGTTACAATATTGTGGGCATATTGACAGTTTTTAACATACTCACAGTTTTGCGTAAATATTTAATTAAAGCATATCTACCTCATTACGGCTCGTTACCGATAACCACTGATTTTTGATCTTAACTTTCAACCTATTATAAGGATTATTTGGGCGTAAGCCAATGCACCTGCATGCAACCAAAAACTCCCGACAGTGGCCAGAAACGGAGGTATTAACATTAATATTCCAAATTAGACAAGATACTAATATGATATTATTCGCCCATCGTGGCGCAGTAGCTGCGTTTGACTGTAAATGTGTTTGGTTTTGGGTTCTATTTTCACTAGCGGGAATGATAATATTTAAATAACTTTCGTTTCTCCGCTCTGGTAAGGCAAAGCGCAACTTTGAAACTCCACCATTAAATAAGCAATGGCTCGAATTTGGATGGAAAGTGGAGATTAAAGGCCGTCAAACATCCCGGTAGCTCTTCTGGTGTAACACGGAGTCGTGGGCGGTGGTGAGCACTTGCCATCAGGTGACTCGAACGCCAGTTTGCCTTGTCTATTGAGTAAAAGAGAGATCGTTGTGACTTGACACTACATTTTCAATACATATCCTGCTACGACGAAAAATGCGATAAGCTTATTTTTATTATTTTTATTACTTACTTTACATTTTCTACCTGGTAAGCATAATCTAATTACAAACAAAAAAATAAAACTATGATTCTAAATTATAAATCTGAAGATATTATAAAATACAAAGATATGATATATCATATCTGAGGATATTATTAAAAAAAATACAAATATTTAATTACATCCTCAGTATATCATACCTTTCAGACTAATTTAGGTTGACATTTTTACAAAACGTATACAAATTTTAACGCAGCGGGATTCGAACTCGCACCTCATGGAAATCAAATTGTTATTGTACGTAAAAAATATTTCACGTTTGCTTGTTTTTAAAGAGCGGTGTTGTGTTCCGTGACATAGCATCGCCTTTGCCAAATATGTAAATTGTGAAAAAAGAGTAAAAATAAAAAATATATAAAATATATTACGTAAGTAATTAAACAAATTTATAGGCAGTTATTTTTTTATAAATTGCTTATTTATGTATACATACATAATTAGCTTATGGTAGTTACGTCACTTGTATAGTTTTTACATTAAGGTATTTTTTGTTTGAACACGTGAATTTAATGATTAGAACTTGATGAAATGTGAAATAAAAAAATTAGCAACGCTACTTTGACTCAATTCTTGCCTTCCGATCCGATGACTATACAATATTACATTAATCTATATACCCTTGACAGTGCTACCAGAATTACAAAAGGAAAATTAAGTATTTTATTTATTTTCTCTTTAAGTTGATTTTTTATGTTTATTTCTAAACTGTTTTTACATTAACTTTTTCAGTTTATACGTCCGTCAAGTAGACTGAAGGTCAGTTACATAAACATATGTTATGTCAGTATTTAATACGATCAGGATGGTTATTATTATTAAATATGTGTAACCTAGTACCCTAGTGTAACGATAATTTAAGAATAGTTTTGTAAATTTACTACAAAAGTATCAATAAATCACAAACATCACTGCTTTTCAATTTCAGTATGAATGTTTATTCTATTTAGAGGCCATCGTGGTGCTGTGGGACGTCATCTGACTGCAATCGCGATTGTTTGTGGATTCGAACCCCACTGGAACGATTATATTTAAATGATATTAAAGTCTCCGTCCTGGTAATAAGATAAAGCGTGGCTTTAAGTTCAACCACCTAAACACGCAATATTGAACGAATGTGGACAGAACGTGGAAAACAAAGTGTTATGACACTAGGCCCTGTCTGACTACCCCGCTATCTTTAAAGCGAGAATATAAAAAAAATATAAATAAAGATATATTCCCAAGTTCATAGTTTATAATTTTTGTGAGTTTCAAAAGGTATTAGCTGGTATATACTGTATAGTGTATAAGTGACGTTACGTAACCTGTTTCTAAATGTTATAACGATTTGAACACTGATCTATTAAATGTCAAAAAATTGTACTATTAAAACAAAATTAAGACCATTTATAGAAGTACTTAAAATGATATAATCGAAAAGTCAGTACACTTTATGAACATTTTACATTTTCGTATAATGTAGGTACTCATATAATTGAGCAATATTGGAATATGTCGATACTGTACATAATATACAAATACTTAAAAGCACAACACTAATATTAAATGCTATATAAAGTATTCTTATAACACTTGTTGTGTTCATGCGTGCTATGAAATAACATGTCAATTTAGTTTGTGAAGTTATTCAAGTATAATGTCTCTTACAACTGGGGTAAAACGCCAAGTGATTGTATCGGCTACCTGTAGGTACTTCTTTCATTTTCTTTTTTCATATTCTGTCACTTAACTGACTGGTGGTTTGGTGGGTAGTGAGTATTGAGTAGCATCGTGGGTTAGATTCCTAGTTTCGCCTAATATTTGTGTGAGCATTCTTTTTAATTTATGTTAAAGTTATAGTATCCAAAGATATAATATTATTATGCTTACAAGAAGTAATAGGAGCTTTTTATTCTAGAAATATTTTCCGTATTAAGTTTAATTACAAAGATTAATCGAATTCAGGATTTTGTGCAGCCTTATTTATTGAGATAACATTGAATTGAATATATGTACATATTCAGTTCAGCTATTGCATTTATGGATTGTTATTTGATTTCCATGTGAAATTATAAATATTCAGAAATTTGATAAAACTTTAATTGGTTAAATTACTATTTTCACAGCTTCACGCTGGCTGTATCCTGCATGACAGGGCATTTTACTTTCATATATCTTCTTACTTATAATATAATTTTCCATAATTTTCCAAATATTATAAATTTTTAAAATATCAACATGAAAATAATAACATGTAATACTTTTCAGTATACTTCGGGCAGTTGATTTTAGGCTACAGTCTAGGCTGGTCTGGGCCAATTATACCTAAATTAAAAAACCCAGAGGAATCACCACTTTCACATGATTTGACTGAGACGCAAGCGTCATTCGTAGGATCTATAGTGTACATCGGATCTATTCCAGGTATCATTTATATGTACATATTAGAGTACCTAAGGTTTTAAAATTAAATTATCAGGGAAGGCAGGCAGAGGTAATTGGAGACGTTATGTTGGTTAGGGATGGAACTGGCCGCGCTTCGTCTTATCGAAGGAGAGAAACCACGCTGAAAATAAAGATATATTTTATCGTGTAAGCGATGATTGTGCGTTCGATTGCCACTCGGGGGAATGATTACATTTAAATTATTTTCATTTCTACGGTCTGGTGAGGGGTTCTAGACAAAGAGGGGCTTTAACCACCACTCAAATGTCAATGTCTCGGATTCAGGAAGAAAGTGGAGAACTGAGTGTTTTGTCACTAGTTTCTCTCTAATTAACATGCTATGCGGGATAAAGCGTGAAGCAGAAGAATGAAATTTAGTTTACAATATTTAGTAAGTATAGTTTTAATTATATTAACTTTAATTAAGTTACTAATACTTACTCGTATATGGCTTAAGGTTGAGAAAAAATAAATAGATAACTCCGATTGCATTTGAGATTATTATATCTTTATTATTTTAAGATAACGAATGTATGTAAATATATCTATGTATATAACCTTGGTGACTTTCTCTAGATTTATTTAGCAATTATACAAACACGTGCTTAGCGTAAAAAAGTAAAATTACGCTATGGCGAAATGTCGCATACTAATTCTACAACATAACTTGGCGGAATCATTACTCTGTTCTCATAACTGGAGAACGAGAACCAAGACACTGTGCTACAAAAAAATATATTATTTTATTGATTTCAGGTCCATTTTTAACAGGCTGGCTGTCAAATTACCAAGGTCGAAAACCATGTTTCGTTTGTGGTGGAGTTTTAGCCATCATCAGCTATATCATTCTCCTTTTCACTAAAAACTTGACGATGTTATATATTGGAAGATTCTTAAATAGCTTTGCTGCGTCAATTATAGTCTGCAATAATATTGTATATATAGGTGAAATTGCGTTAGTATCTCTATACCCATAATTAAAATTGGAGTGCATGTTTGTAATAAAATAACCATTTTTTACTAAATGCATAACCACTTTTTACTAAATGTATAATGCATATACACAAACACGGTACATATTATACCTAAAAAATTTTGAATAATTTTTGTGTGTCTGTCCGGTTAATCTCTGGAACAGTGGCACTGATTTTTATGGGACTTTAACTGGCAAATAGCTGATAATATGGAGTAACTTAGGCCACTTTTATTTTAGAAATCCACGTGGACGAAATCGCGGGCACAGCTAGTCAGTTATATATTTGAACATGTCCCAGATTTAGTAAGCCAAGCAGAGAACACCCAGTGTCTGAACACTGGGTGAGAAGTGTCTGAACACTGGGTGTTCTATCTCCCATTGTAAAAATAAATGGCAAATTGAGAAATTTGTCATTTTTTTTTGAAAAGTGATGGTGGGTGGTACACTATGCAAAACCAATTTCAAAATTGTCTATCTAATGTTTTAGTAAACAACCATCACATATATAGACAGCCTTATTAAATGCAAGATCGAATCAAAGGTATTAAAAAAGGCGCTGTTAATTCGTTTAAAACAGTTTCATTAAAATTATAATTTGATTTCAATATCCAGATAGTATCTGCTCTTCAAAATTCAAATTTGTAACTAAAATCTAATTTTATTTGAATTTTACAGATTTTTTGTAGTCTTTCATTTTTTTAATTTTAGATCAACAAATATTAGAGGTGTTCTTTTAGCAGCTCTCGGATTGTTCACAACTTTGGGATCGATATTAATCTTTTCTGTCGGTCCATTTTCTTCTTATGACGTAACGATTTACGTTGGAATGGGCATATCAATAATATTTACAATTGCCGTATTAACTATACCAGAATCACCAATGTATTACGTTTTGAAAGGTATGTAAGAGAAATATTTTTTGTATTGTTTAGAAGGTACTTTATATATTAAAATACTTTGCCGTTTACACTTTAAAAGATAATATATATGTACAAAAGGAATTTAATATATAAATCCTATTTTAAATCGAGGCTGTAGTGGCGCAGTGGGACAGCGTTTGATTGGAACCGCGATGGTTGTGGATTGAGGATCGATCCTTACTTGGAAAAAGCATTATATTTAAATTTATTAATTTCTACGCTCTGATAAGACGTGCATTAAGTTCTGTGTTCTGTTAAAAATCTTTTATTTAATTAAACTTAATAATCTCAGAGTTTTCTTTGTTGTTATGTGTTTCTTTGTGTGTTGTACTTTTTTTATATAATATATTACAAAATATTGTTGGCGCAGCGAATAAATAAATAAATTCTAAAGAGCTGCTACGGGTGTATTCATGTATATACATTACGTCCATACAAATCCATAAACTTCATAGCCAGACATAGCGTGATAAGTGGAGGAAATTGAAACTGCGTTTTGTCTTATCAGAGCGGGGAAAAGAAAATAATTTAACTATAATCATTTCCCCAAGTGGAGATCGAACACGTAACAATCGCGTGTACAGTTTCATTTTAAAAAGTTCAGTTCATAATATTGAGCTATTGTTGCAGATGAAGAAGACAAAGTTTTAAAAGTTCTGAGAGAACTCGGGAGGTTAGAAGATAAAGATGTATTGTTTGAAACTAAAAAACAATTTAGTTCAACCAATGAAAGAATGGATTGGGTGGAACTGTTTACTATAAGAACTAATAAAAAATCATTATTTATCGTTATTAGCATGAATATTTTACAACATCTCAGCGGTGTTATGGCGGTTATATTTTTTTCATCGTCTATATTTGAATTGGCTAATTCTTCAATAGATTATAGTTATGCAATGATAATTATTGGATGTTTACAATTGATCGGAAGTGTTATTTCACCCACTTTAATAGATAGTGCTGGGAGAAGGACGCTTTTGTTATTTTCCACAGCTGCATGCTCTGCAAGTATGGTAAGTAAATCAGTTGAAATTTAAAGAAATTAACCCCACATGCAATGTCTAGGTTCTCTCAGACTACTTTGCATGCAAAATATTGAAGATATATAATATTTTATACTTTCAGATGGCAATGGGCATCTATTTTTATTTATCATATCTGGAAGTTCCTGCATTAGAGAACGTGAAGTGGCTACCGTTAGTTATTCTGACCTTTTTCTTCATCGGTTATGATGCTGGTAAAGTTCATTCATATTTTAAATTTATTCAGCCTTTTCTTTTGCATTTATTTCTTTCGTAGTGCTTGTAATACTATTTAGATTTGTGCACTATTCATATTAGGTCGTAACGAAAAAATTAACAAATGTATTCATAAAGTAAAGTGTTCTTATAGAGGCCATGTAATACGAAGCACGGTGTTGAGTTTCATCACTATAATGCAAAAGCAATGTTTCGAAGTGGAGAACAGAGTGACTTGAAATTAAACTCTGTCTGACTACCCAGTTATGCCTGACAAAAACGTGAATTTAAACATCAAACAGTATTCGCATTTAAATTAGTTCTTTCTTCTTTACAGGATTGGGCATTATTCCAAACTGTTTAATAGGAGAGATGTTTACAACGAACGTTAGAGCCAAAGGTTCCTGTGTGGCATTAACTACCACATGGATTATTGGCTTTCTACTGACATCTGGATTTGGATCGGTTGTCAAAACTTTAGGGCCTTACGTAGCATTTTGGTTCTTTTCCTTCACGTGCGCATGCGCTTTTGTATTCACCATATTATATATACCGGAAACTAAAAAGAAATCTTTGTTAGAAATTCAAAAGTTTTTAGGTAAATAATTATTAAGTATTGAAATTACTTTTGTTTTCTCTTATAGAGTTATATGTTTTTTACCAATGGTTATAAAACGTGAACATTTCGGGTTTCTGTAAAGGTAGGTTGCCCTTGAATTTAGTTTTACTGATGAGATTGATAGTGTAATGTGTGTCTAACTATGTGGATCCTGATATTTTGTATGTAATATTTGTTTTTTACTTTTGAAACGAGATGAAAAGTAACTTATACATTATTAAAGTATTCTACAAAAAAATATTTGTAGTTATTATAAAAATATTAAAATAAAGTAAAAGATGATTATAAACGACAAATCACATGACGTTATGCTTAATTGGTGTTTCAAATTAAGGAGTCATCTATGTATAGGGTACAAGAAACTTAAAAAAATATATAGAAAATGGCGACTGCAGATTTGTCCCGGGGAATATCAATAAATAACGCAGTTTGCACTTTGTGAATTGTTCTAAGTGCGCAATATCTGTAAGTGTACATTCATAGGTGTATTCAATTATAGGTGTAATCATATTTTATTCAATTTATATTACTATGGTCATCGGTAATATATGTCGGCGCATAGTTAAGCGCCATCTATTATAGTTTCAGTGAACTATCTATGGTCACGTGCGATACTTTTTCGTTTAGTCGTTAGTAGAACCAATGAATGGTGGAAGAGAGTTGTTGGTAGGAGAGGCTTTAAAAAACCTCGGTGGACTTGGTACGGTTGATCAGTTGACCTAAAACAGCGCTAGTGTTCGTTACTATACGGGACGCCTTGTCCGTGTTTCACGTTATTGAGTGTTAGTTAGCTAGAGAGAAGAGCTCAGGCAGCGACACTCACTAGTGTTTATGCATTCTAAAGAGATATCTTAAACCTACACTTGGGTCGCCACAGGCAATTCCTCAGAGTTCCTCTTGCTACAAGCGCGATGGGTCCGATGCCCCTGATGTTAAGTGTCACTCGCGTAGTGGTTAATGTGTGAGTGTATACACTATATACTCACACATATTCGCCACGACGCGTAAAACACTTGTAACATAATCAGGTTCTCTCGCCTGCCGTTACTCACGTCCGAGAGCCATACCTTCATTTCCGAAATATATGGGTTTTTGTGGCTATTATTATTACCATTATTAATGTTTATATAAAAATTCACTTATGAGTTAAAAGTAATTTTGTTTTTATTTTACAAAGATATGAAATAAAAAGAAAATGACGTAAAATAACCATTATTTTTTTTTATTTTTATATGTTTTTATGATTAGGAATTGTATTGTTTTTACGTTGGTCACATTGACATTTACAGTATTTGCCTATGCCGCAGTAGTTGCCTGAAGATATAATACGAATTATGGTAATCAATGGATTTTGTATAGTGGAATATATATATGTACTTTACGCGTTTCTCTAAAACCAGAGTCAATACATTTCCGCTGTCCACTTTTCGCCCAAATTCAAGACATTGTAGGTGATGAATAGAATTATCATGAACTCTGGGATCAGTCGCGGGTTCAATCCCCTTTGGAGGAATGACAAACTTTAAATTATTTTCATTTTTCCGCTCTGGAGGCAACCGTGACGTTGAGTTCCCTCACTCAAGATCCAATATTTCGATTTCGGAAGTAAAGTGGAGAATGAGATGAGATGTCTTGACACTGGGTTCTCCCCGACTACTCAGCAAAAGCGTAAAGCTGAAAAATAAGGCAATACAGACACTATAAATGTTAAACATATATTTAGAAAACGTATAAAAATTGAACGCAGCGGGATTTGAACCCGCGCCTCTTGAAAACCGTTCAAATCCGGCTGCGTCCAAATTTTTATACATATTCTAAATATATGTGTGTGAATAAAACTTGAGAAATGAAAGAAAATGTTAATACACTATAAATGTTCTTAGTACTAAATTTTTTATCACAATAACTGAAATTTCTTGTACACGTACACTGACAGGCAAAGTACAAAAAACTGATATATTGCACTGAAAATGTGATTTGTTTCAGTCAATTATTATGCATGATAGTATGAAGTCTGTGGTAAAGCAAAAAAGATAAGCGACCTATGTTTTTTACACATTATAGCGTGCTGTTGAGAGTTGACTAATGTAGTGAGTGTGTCAACTTTTCTTTGGAAGAATATTTATATTATAATAAATTGGCTTAATAACATGCGGCGCGGCATCAAGTTCTATCATGTATCTAACAAACTATGTTTCCATCATAGACAGGTAGTGAAGACATCAGGTGTGATAGTCAGTGATAATAATCTCTCCGCCTTCGCCATCTACTATACCTACTTTTCTGTATCTTTGTATTTTTCTTAATTAACGGTTTCTGCTCGAATTCGAGTTATTGAGGAGTCTTGTCTATACTATAAAAAATAACATCCAAGCTTTGATTACGCTTACGAGGTTCACAACATTCCTAATTAAAAGGTCCCTTCCTGCAACACTATGAACTAACTAAGTGGATGAATGCTATGCTTCCTTTTTTTTATCTTTCGATCCATTAGATTAAAGGTTGCTTACAAACACGGCTCACAAAATCGCAAGAGTCAATATAAACAGAAACGCAAAGTATTATGACACAAAGACTTATGAAATAAAATCATGTTAATAAAATTCAGAGCGGGGAAATGAAAATAATTTAAACAACAATTCCTCCGAGTGGAGATCGACCCCCGCAAGCATCGCATATACAGTAAGACACTTTACCACTGCGCCACAATGGACTATTCACGAAAATTTTGAAATAACAGAACTTTCATAGCCAAATTAGATTGGGTAACTTTATGAATATTAAGAAAAGCCGTTCTATTGTTTTAAGGGAAAAGCGAATAAACAATGAAAAATATCATCTGAAATTAAAATTCTATCATAAATCATGTGGATCCCAACGGACTGTTCGGCTTATTTAAGTAGCTTTCTCGTTATTACTCGTAATATATTTGAAGTCTCTTCCAGAATATTTTCTTTTTTTCAGGAATTTTGCAAAATCTTATTTAATTTTTCTACTTTCTAAATGGATATTTAAAAGTACAGCCTTTCATCGTGGCAGTTTTTTTAGGCCGATGCGACATGGGTTCCTTTTGAAAAGCCCGTCTATTTCCACCTTAACGGCCGGTAACATCTCTGTAGTTCTTCTGGTGCTACACGGGGTCATGGGCGGCGGTGATTAGTTACCATCAGGTGACCTGAACGTTCGTTTGCCTTGTATATAGAATAAAAAAAATCAAAAAATCAAACACCGTGGCTCAATGGGACAATGTAGCGTTGACTGTAACCAACCGATAACCGATTGTTTGGGGGTTCGATTTTCACTCTGAGGAATAATTATATTGCAACGAAAAGTCAAAAGTCAAATATTCCATACACGTACATAATACGTACGTAATATACCCGTAGATTAAATATAATCTAATTTTATAAGATTTCGTATAAAAATTAAAAGATTTTCTAAACTATATTCTAATGTGATAAGTTACTTACTTTAGCTGCTTTTGTTGCTAACAAGATTGGCTATACAAAGTTTTTCATAAAAAAAATTGGTGATCTGAATTTTATTATTTTGCGAGAAATATGGCGTACTGGTGGTATATTATATAACTATCCACACCATGGTCTTAGTATCGATTCTAATACGGTGAAATGGTTATATTTCTATTATCCTCTTTGGATCAAGCACGGCGAAGAAAGGTTACGCTACTCAATGCTTGTAAGTTGGGTAGAAAATGATAAGCTAAGTGTTCTAGGAACCGAATGTTGAACACTAGGTTGTCTCTGGTAACCTCATAAATTTGAAAGACGTCATGTGAAGCTAAATAAAAAAATTAAGTGTAAGTGTTAAAGTATAAAGAAAAAATCAACCCGCTACCTCTGCCTTTAAAATTTTATTTAAGTTAATAAGGAGGCATTGAAAGTTTCCATTAAGTTAAGAACAGAAGGCCCCAGATTAGCATTCAATATTGAAATTTTAAAAATTCAATTTTATATACCCTCGCCCCAAGTCATGATAATGCCAGATTTCAGTTTCTATTAACACATAGACAGTTTTCATTTTGTATTCAATTTATTGTGGAACTTGCATAAAATTATTTTCAGGATTTGCCTTTATAATGGAATAAGCTCTTTATTAACTTAGTATCTTAAAGTAAAAAAAATTACTAAGAAAGTAATATAAACTTTTAGAGAAATAAATATAACATTGCAGGTTTTACAAAGGCTTTAAAGTGACTGAATATGGTACGGTAAATATATACATATATATGGTACAATTATGGTTCCAATCTCCCCCTTTTTAAGGGGAGACTCGTACGTTTTAATGTATAAAAGTTTCATTCGTTGGAATTTCAGTATACTATTATCGCCCATATAAATATTTATTATATTTTAATTATTTATATTAGAGAAATTAAATATAATTATATATTATCATTATCATCGAACTCACAATTTAGAGTCAAACGCTGTCACACTGCGCCACGATAGCCTTGATAAGTGAATATAATATGCATAAATTACTTTGTAATGTTTCCATAATGAAGTATATGCTTAGAGATAATAGTTTTTTAAAAATATATCATTATTGTAATGTCTTCTGTTGTCAGCAAATGTTATGCTTCAAAATAGCGTTACAAGATTTAGATATACGCCTTGATAAAAACGTGTTAAAATTTGAATATAACACAAGTTCATTATTTTAAGGCCATTGTGGCGCAGTGTGACAGCGTCTGACTGCAAACGTGGGTTCGATTATATGTAAATTATTACTATTTCTTCGCTCTGGTAGAAGACAAAGCGCGGCGGCGAATTCCACCATTCAACACGCAATGTGTCGGACGGAAAGGGGAGAACGGAGTGTTTTGACGTAACGAACATAGTATATTAATAATACTTTTCCACTCTCCACCTATTTAAAAGTATTGCGTAAAAATTGAAGAAATCAAATACCGATGAAACAAACAAAAACTTTACCCATAAATGTATTTTGAACCAGCTACGCTACACACTTTATCTGCGCCACGGTATTATATCAAAATAAAAGTAACCGTTTACGTTCATCATTATAAAATTAAAATGAGGGAAGTCTTGAGCAATGTGAGACGAAATTAATTATATTTTGTCATTAAGAATAATGATAATGAAGCTTTTTGAAGATATTATGGCTTAATTATGTAAAAGTAACTTTTGTCTTTAATGACTTGGCTATATACATATATTTGACACATATTTTATGGTTTGAGTGTATACCTTTATGAAATTTAAAAAACATATCAAAAAGATACGAGTTTATTATAGAAATGTACCAAGTAAATCAGCCAGTCTTAAAATTCGTTCATTTTTCGTACGAATAATTTAGGTAACTTGAGCTTATGTATAAATTTTATTATTTAGATTTGTTTATTTTGTTTTCTTTAATCATTGTAATTATATTAATTATTAATTGTTATATATTTTTATAATGTTAAACGGTGTCCAGAACTTATAAAAAGTTGAGCGAATCGGGAATTGAATCAGCGCCTCTTGGAAACTATACAGGCGTCAGTCTCCTAAAGGCGAGGGATGTGTTACGCCACGTTAAAAAATTTATACTTTTTCTTAAAGTGTATTTCATATTCTAAGTATGGGACTAACACTTGAAAAGTGTTAAAATATTATAATGTTTTTAATAATTCAGCATTCAGACAAAAGATGGAGCATAACAGTTGCATAGGTTTCATAACTTTTAATGAAAAATTCTTTTTATACAATTTGCATAAAGGATTTCAGGAATTCATTCAAGAATCAAAATTAAATATCCTTTATTGAACTAGGCTGTCAAGCACTATCGAATCGTCAATTAATATAAAATGTCAGTATTATCAGTCCTATTGTTATACAAACTATCAGCGACTATAGCTATTTCGTATTTTCGACTGCCCGCGGTCTCGTCTAAATTCACTAACTTTGCTGTGTCCTTAGAAATATATAATCTATTTTAAATATATTTAACAGGTTTATAAATAGTTATTATATATGTAGATGCAAATACTAATATAGTGCAATGCATCACATTTCACGGTAACGGAGTCGCATTCTTACTGGTATACCTGTAGGTATAAATAATCATCATAAGTTAATTCGAAGGGTGGGACGTCTGATGTTAAAGCATAATAGACCAGCTAAGTGTAATGCGTACTCCATTTCACTCAACAACAAATAATAAAAATTCGATGCAAATGAAGAAGAATCATTATGATCTAGCTAAACTATAAGAAACAATTAATGCTGTAAAATCACTAGTAAAAGCTGTTCAGTATGGTGGGCAGTTTACAGTTTTATGAAATAAAAATATTGAACTTTGCAAAGTTAGCTATCATGGCACCGTGAGATACGTCTGACGGTCGTGGATTCGATTACTACTTCAGATAATGGATATATTTGTATTGTTTTCATTTTATCTCTCCGGTATGGCAAAGATGGGCCCAAAATAGAGAAGTTTCGGCATTCAATACGCAACGTCTCGAATTCGGGCTTAATGCTGAGAACGAAGTGTTTTTTGCCGAGAGAGAAAAGCGTGAAGTTGAAAAAAAATTACATACGTCAGATGTGGAAGACTTAGATATGATAATATTACCATAAATACAATCGTCTGATATGCAGGAAAATACAAAAAAATACCTAGACATGATTTTGAGTTAGTTTAAATACTAACATTTAGTAAATGGAAGTAATCTTAGATATATAATATTATAAATGTGAACATACTCGGTCTGTTTGTCTGCGACGTCATCACGGCCGGACCGCTTAACTGATTGTGATGAAATTATTTTTATCTTTATTATTTTTGTGATGATATTATTTTATATTTACAAATACTTCAGGGTCTAGATGAACATAGGCTCCTTTTTTCTCTTATTTTTTAGATTTTTTAGGAATTTAATAGTCTTACGAAAAGGCCGCCGAAAATACGTAACCTCCATAGTTTACGCAAGCAAAACCGCGAGCGGGTCACTAGTGTGTAATAAAATCTCAAACGGTGCACGTTATTTCAGAAATCCTTCCTTAAGTCCAAGTAACATAACTTACATAAAATACCTTGTAAATTTACATTGTTGGACTTCACGAGTACAATTCTCAATATCATAAATCTGAACGCTAATCAAATTTTGTTGGACTTTGTACAATTTATTAGAACAGAATGCTTTAATTATAAGGGTGTTCTTTGGAAAGTTAGTGGAAAATTGTAGAATAAATTACTGAATATTTTTGTGACTTGCTTGTGACTAGATATGCGAAGATTGTAGATTAAAATAAAACTCAAGGTATTTTTGTATATTCGAAAACTATATAGAGAATAAGCTATAAACTGAAGAATGAAGTGATGAGAAGTACTTAAAATTTTTCCCCTAATACACTATTCTCCCGAGTTCGAGACATTGCGAGATAGTGGTGGAATGCAAAGTTCTGCATTGTGTTGGTGTAGACCTACAAATCAGACAAAGATTACGGTTTTTATAATTGTTTTATTCACACCTAAACAAATATTACACTTCTATTGCATACACATACTTATAGATAAAACTTATATATTAACACTTTTTGTATCAGGCCTAGTCACGCCTGTCGCTTCTTATCGGGTTTTATGCGAATCAACCCGAAGCGACCCTTATAATCGTTGAGCGAAATTATTAAAAATCAATTGACGTCCACTAAAGTACAACGACATCTTGTGGTGTTGATTAGTATTACTTATCTCAAATAATGTTCTCTTTATATTCATATTTAACCATTATATTCAGATATAATCTAGAGTTATAAATAAATAATGCTAATAAATTATGATTATTCCCGTGAGTGGAAATCGAACTTACTACGCTGTCCGTCTGCGTAATAATTATCTACTTAAAATATGTAAATGCTACAGAAAACCTCTCAAAAATATGGTGCAATTTGTTAAACTTTACGTACGTTTATTTTAAAAAGTAATCCATTTTAAAATGTCCGTATAACACATCATTTAAAAAATAACCTATTCATGTTTACTGCAAATGTATCTTTCAATGAACACTGGGTTTCTAGGTTTCTAGGTTAACAAAATGTTAGTTTTAAAATGAAAATCATAAAATTTATATTTAAAGCATTGTATTTTACAAATGACTCGGATGTAATCATAAAAGATTATAAAAACATGTAAGTTTCTTCTTTAAAAATAAAATGGATGATTTAATAAAAGTAATGGTATTTTTTTAACATTTTAAAGTGTTATTTTAACGGATGTAGAACGCATGGGTCAGTGGTCCAAAGTTTAGTTTTAAAAATCTGTTTGCATTTGAATGCGTTTAAATTTTTATACGTTTTGATTTTCAATAACTTATTTTGTTTACTATGTTTAATCATGTAGAATTTTTTTAATGATGTCGTGGCGCAGAGGAACTGTCTGATTGTAATATCGACAGATTACGAGTTTGATTATCGCTCAGAGTAATTTTCACTCCACACATAATTTTTTATAATTATTATACAAAATCTAAATGTAAGTTTAGATGTGAGGTAATTGGTACCGCGAAAAAGAAGTGACCGCTTCATCAACGTAATATTGAAAGCTTTTTCTTAACTCATTTGAAATCATCACCTTACAAATAGTCAAATGTTATGTTATTTTATATTTCATATGAGAAATTAAAATATAACCGATATCATTACTGTGGAATATCTCCATACTTATATATATAACTGTAGGTAGATGTACATTTGACCTTTTTTACAGCGACTCCTAACATCGCCAAGTACCCGCATATGAAGCTTGAGTACACTTTACACATGTCCTATTTACTATATTAACTAGAAGCCTGGTTACGCGTAAAATAATCGTTGCCTTGCTAACGTGTGTAACTTTACACATTAGTGTATGTCAAACACATTGTTGTGTTTTTAATATTTATGTTATTATTTTAATATTTTCTTATAAAATATATGAGCTTTTTGAGAAAACGTGCAGTCATCATATACATTTTAATGATTAACTAATTTACACACTCCTTCCTCTGCATAGTTTACGTAAGAAGGAGTACGATTTACAGGGGTACAATTTAGGAGTACACTATTTGTACCCAAAATTGAGCACACTTTGTATTATTCTTATATATGTTTGTAATACATAAATTCTCAGTAGGCAGAAAAAACCTAGTGTCAAAACACTCCGTTCTCCTCTTGCCGCCCGAATCTGAGTCATTGTGTTTTGAGTGAAGGAACTCAAACGCGCTTTATTTTGTTATAGAGCGGAGAAATGGAAATAATTTAATTATAATTATTCTCCCGAGTAGGAATCGAACCCACAGCCATCCCCTTTACAGTCAGACGGAGTCACGTTGCACAAATTATGTAAATGTTAATAATGCCATCGATATAACAATGTGTTATTAAATAAAATAAGTAATATGGTTCATTACAATTATGTGGATAGAGATGAAACCTCCGACATTTTGCTAATCGATCATAGCCGCTAACAACTAAACGAGCCAATAATTCAATATAAATGAATTAGTAAAATATTTTTCGATTTTTTTGTTAGTCTAACAATAATAAAACAAACAAGCCAACGTATGTAGTTAATACACTCGTATATACATACGAGTACATATAACAAAAGGCGATGAGAGGTATCCATTATTAGACCAAAGTTCCCTTGTCTCTTGACATTTGACAGCGAAATGGCTTTTGAACTTCACAACTTCAATATGCACGTCAATTACTAACTAGACCTATCTAAAAATAATATTTAATGTCTATGCGATGGTATGGGATTGCAATAAAATATATCGCTTGTTTTCAGCCTCGTGCTTTTTCGCACAGGAGTAAAAAAAATTATTGTCAAGACCCTCCGTTTTCTGCTTATAATAGGCTACTCTAGGCACTAAGCCATACGTTGTGCAGTTTCCAAGAGGCGCGGGTTCCAGTCCTGTCTACGTCCAAAGTTTGTATTCATATTAAAAGTGTTAAAATGGTATATTCGTATATTTTATAGGTCAAAGTGTGATCGTTTTTAGAAAATTGTAACAATATTGGCGCGTTCCGCTCAAAAAATCCTATACGTGCATTACGCTGAATTGAAAAATTGTCTATTTTATTGTTCTCTGCAGTTCGTTATATTCATTTTTTGTTTATGACTTCGTAAATATTATTATCCATACTAATAAATTAAATGCGAAAGTAATTGTCTGTGACGTCATCGCGCCTAAACGGCTGAACCGATTGTTTTGGCGATACTTGATTATATTGTATATAGAGATACTTGAGGGTTTTAGGATGAATATAGACATAGTTTTTTCTGCCATTATTTGTTTTATTAGTTTATAAAAGAATTTAATTGTGTTACGAAAAAGCAGCCCAAAATACAAAACAGCTATAGTTCGCCCGAGTAAAGCCGTGAGCGGTCTCTTGCATATATATATTTCCAAGTATGTGATATTGTTCGACTGAAATTGTAGTCGTAGCTTCAGAGCGAGTATAATTATCAAAATATGTAAAGTTTCACATTAATTAAGATAGTTTTCGATATAATGTGTTAACGGCTTCTTTTCGTTCTCTTTGTTTTCTATTTTGTTGAGTGCAATAAAGAATTTTATCTATTCATCTATCTATTAACGGCTGTTAGCTTGGTCCTCTCTTCTTTTTGGTACCATATTTAGATGTAGCGCTGACGATACTTCATTGGTTTTGAAAATTAAAAGACGACTACACGTGTATGACGATGTAAACAATACTATCTCGAAAAAAGTACAACGATTCAGAGCTAATATTTTTTTATTATTAAACTCGCCTTGTTGAACTATACAGCAATAGCTATTTCGTGTAACATGTTACCTCGCCGAGATACTGTGTAATATATAGACAGTTTTGTTGCGGAGTTATTTTAAAACTACGATATCTCCAAATATATTATATATTAATTGAGATCGAATAATGAAAAAGTAATTTCGTTGAAAATTAAATATATGTGATAAATATGTATTTGTTTGGATAAGGATTAATTTCATGTTTATAAAAACACCTTAGTAAAAAATACATTACATTAGAACAAATTTCATTCACATAAAAAAGGTTATACTGCTTCTTTTCCCGTTTCTTATTGGTCATGCTATAATGATATATATCCTATAGCCTTCCTCAGTATACGGACTGTCCAATACAAAAATATTTTTTAATTCGAACCAATAGTGTCTGAGATTAGCACGTTCAACGACAGAAACAAACTCTTCCGCTTTTTAATATAAAAGTATAGATAGTAAAAATAATAATTGTTTAATTTTCAGGACGCCTAATAAAATAAAATAGTTAAAGTTGATGTAATGTTCAATGGAGAATCTGTGAATTCTGTTGATTCTACGGTATTTTTCAGTATTACGATTGACTCAAAATTACAGAAAAACTTTAAATATTTCTAAAATGTCAGCAAAATGGAGAGGAAGTTTAATAAAAAACCTTCAATATAGACAATGACATGTCAGACTTGTAAATTATTGACACGAGTTCTATTTCGCAGGCAATTGACCGGATATCGTTCTTTATGCATTGTATGTACGAAGTACGGTAACGAACTTTTCCTTTTATAGTTGTGATATGGCAGTTTTAATACTTTAGTTATAACTTCATTTGTTTATTTATTGTACACGGGCAAATACTTATTGAAGCTATATTTTAAAAGCATTTTTTCTGTGGCTAACCCTATTGGCTTAATAGCCTATTTGTATAAATATTATAAAAAAATTTGATTTTGACGGTCTTATTAGATTAATTAATATAATTTTAGTCGCTTATCATGGTTTAATAATTTTTGGTTTTGGTATCGTATTTTGGGGTAATTGCACTGAAATACAAAATATTGTTAAGGGGCAAAAGTGATGTTTAATTTTATATATATATATATTGAAAATTGCCATATTCGTAAAAATAAATAAACATCTTTTTTTCTACTTTAGATGAATCTAGAAACCGTACCATAAGCCTTAGGTCCCAATACCAAAATTTATTATGTACAGGCAATTATAAAATAGGATTACTAAAAAATTAAATAGTAAGTATGGCACCAACTATATACAATAAAATACCCATATTATAAAAAGAAATGCCATTCAACAAATTTAAAAAACAATTGAGTATATTTCTAATAGATAAGTTTTAACTGTAAGTACTGTCAAGATCATCTTTAAATTTTGTATTTAAAAGTTTTCGTATTCTAACAAATACTAATGTTATAATGTACATTAATACATATTGTTAACACTTAGTTCTGTAATATATTAACTTGTACACCTACATTCAGAGCAAATAAACAAATAAACAAATTTCTGCCCGAAAAATGCAAGGTATAAAAGGAATTTATCAGTTGCAATAGATAAATCATATTAAGTTGTCATTTGTCATTATTATTATATGTGGATTACGTTAGATTAGATTTGTACTTTGATTTTTCAGAAAGGCATTTTAAACGTTACATGTAGACCAATGAGCTATATCTAAAGGTATATGAAACCACAACCACGCATGCACGCATGTATGTATATGCATGTGTTAAATTTTATTTTTTGAATTTCATTAAATTCCATAGAAACCATTACGTTAATTAACAATACCCACAAATATACATTATTTCACTATCGTACGACATACTTTTTATATTACAAATGCACATAAAACATTTAAATAGCATAAAAAACATTTTTAGAAAACATAAAAATTTTAACGCAGCGGGATTCGAACTGGCACCTCTTGGAACCGTTCAAGCGCTCTGACCGCTAAACCCTGCGTTCACTGGCGGTTTTCAAGAGGCGCGGGTTTGAATCCCGGTATCTTCAAATTGTTATATGTTTTCTAAAAATGTATTTCTATTTCCTAAGTGTGTGAATAACAGTTTAAAATGTAAAAAAATATATAAGTAGCATTTCGGACAACAATTAAGTATTATATCAACAATAACATACCTTAACCTTCGGCAGTCGAATTCCCTAAACCCAGTGTTTGCTAATTAATATTTCTAGTATTTCATGCTCGTTACAATTAGTCAAAACAATTTCTCAACAAAGAAACTAGTGAGCTAAAATATTAATTTACACAATAAATTTTGTTTTATACTTCAATATAAATATATAATGTACAAATATATTACAATTGTTTAATATAGCTGTTTATATTTATTTATTATAGTTTTTAAAGTTTTATTCACACACTTACACTTACTTAAATATATATTTAGAAAACGTATAAACGCACGGGTTCAAATCCCGCTGCGTTCAAAGTTTCATACATTTTCTAAATATATGTATATCTTTTTTTTAAAGAGTTATTCGCACACTTAGAACTAAATATGTCTTTTTTTATATGTATATCTGTTTATACTTCTTTATTTTATAAATCCTACTACCGACCTAAAAAATAATTGCAATCTAATTTAATTATTATACTAATTAATTCGTCGCCAGGAAATTAGAATTTGATTATCATATATAATTTTTATCTCAAAATAATTTTAAAATAATACTAATCCTTTTATTTAAATTAGTATATTTTTTGGCCATTGAATGTAGATCTAAACTATCCTTTTATTATTTCATTTAAATCAATATTTTAAAAGTTATCACAGATTTAAAATAACTCGCAACCACAAAAATCTGATTTGCAATACCCTGCGCCCCGTTTTTATATAGTTCGATAAAATACGTAATTCGATAAAATTATAAATTGGAGCAGTTTGTGATGTAAGCGAGAATGCAGGCTGGAGAAAATACAAAATAGCTATCACATCTAATATGTATATATTTTTAAAACAGAACACACCTATATATTGTATTGTTATTAAAAGAAGTCTAATAGCAAAGTGGCGGTGCAAGAGTGTTACTTATGCAGAGAGCTTCTTATTAGTTCATACATTTATTTATTTTAGAAAATATAGAGCTTTTTATATAAAAACACATAAATTTAACAGTTAAAACAAACGCAAATAGTCTTCACTAAAAATAGAAACGAAAAGTGAACTCGAAAAAGACACGCGAATTAACAAAAAAAAATATTCAGATAAATAGAATCGTGATGACATTTGATATATAGAGCCTAGGGATAATCATAGGCTACCTTTTTCACCCGTGTTGTATAGTTTTTCTAGGTATTTCATTTTTTTATGAAATGGGCGCCGATAAATATATCTATAGCTAACACGGACGATGCCGCGAGCGGGTCGCTAATCTGTAATTAATAAAGCTATTACAGTATGTTGATTGGCCTAAACCCAACATCGCGCCATGTCTTACCAAAGTGGGTAAAATGAAAGTACTTTAATTATAATTAATCCCTCGAACTAATAACCACGCTGTACAGCTCAACATTGTCCCACTTAGCCACGATGAACATATTAATGAAATACCTATTACTACAATACTGAATTTTGTTAATAAAAACGTTGTTAAAAAAATAGCAACTTCATTAAATTTTTGTAATTTTGTTCGTATTTACTGGACCGATAAAGAATGTTACAATGAAATAAGTTTTGGGACTTCCGTATATACCCTTTGTATGCCTGTGTTCAACCCTTAAATAAGGTTCTTATCAATTCCTTTAAATTAACTAAATTGTTTGACTTCAGACTGTAAGCGAGTGTTTATAGGTTTTTTTTTGTATAGCAGGGCAGATCAAACTAACTTAGGGTAATGATCCCATTTTTGCTTTCCGAGTGTATTAAAGCCACTACAGCCTTGCCTATCATGCTATAGCAGAGAAATAAAAATAATAGACTTATAATCACTCCCCCAAGTGGGCATCGATCCCTATATAACTATCACGTTTATACTTAGACTGCACCTGCCCCATTATCCCTCAATGATTTATTAATGGTCAGTTAATTAATTACAAGCAAGCAACTTGGCTTGACAGTAGTTGAGGGTGTTAGAACATGAGATATATACCTATCCCTGCTGGCCGTTGTTAAGATCATGGTGGCCTGCAAGCGGTCGTGGTATGCAGGATTCTTCAGCGACGCAGTAGTTCTCGAAAATGAGGCGGTAAGATGGACGAAGGAGGCCTCTTCCAACCTTGTCATTCGCTGCAAACGACCGGGTCGCTGGAGGGCACGAGACCACCGTCTTCTGCCCTAATCGGCAATCGGCAAGCTCGGGGAAGCTGATCGTCTAATAACCTGGTTCGAGTAGGCGCTCGCAGGTCGCTCCCACGCACTACTCTGAGCAGGCCGTCGAGGGTGACCTACCACTCTGTGAAGTGCCTTGCTGGCTTACGCCGGCAAGGTTCACGTAAGATTGGGATCCTCGTGACTTCGCCTAGTGGCGATTACGGAGCATCACAGTGAGGTTTTAGTGGATGTCACGACGGCCTGCATTTGCCAGTTCTGAGTCCCACATAACCACGCTCGAGACTCCAATCGGGCTGGTAGTAGTATATTTTAATATTGTTTAATATATCTTGTTAGTATATTTAATTTTAAATTATTTATTTATTCTCCCTTCTGTAACAACTTATATTTATCAATCTATAGAAATTAAGAGTGGAATCTTGCTATGTTGACCTACTTTTCATTATTTTTTTATTTTGTTTGATTTTTCACTTCCATCAATGCCGTCAACAATTTCATATATTCGTTTGTTTCGTATAGGAATATATAACACATACGAGCCATATATTCTCTAAATCGTTATATATATTTTTGGTGTTTGTAAAATAAATATTTTAAAATAAATTAATATATATATAGAATTTTATTTATAAAAAACTGGTTATTTAGCTTTGAAATACAGCAAAGAGTAATATAGTGACATCTGCGTGAAAAATTAGTTCTATTGTAGTTTTCCCTTATTTCAACAATACGGGTCATAGAAATACAGAATATAGTCCCAACGAAATGTCTATTGTTTATGTGTTTTCTTGGGCAAAATTACTATTTTACCAACATTACAAAATAAATAATATTTGCAAGTATATATGTTTAATGATAAAATTTTATAATAATGCATTATAGAAACATATTAAATTTATAATATAAATACTACACACACTAGTATGTGTTTGGCATACACTTTCTAAAATACACGTTGCTATGGCAACGCGTCAACGGGGTATTACTATTAAGTTTTATATTTTTTTACATTATGAACTAATTTGAGAAATCACGTTTCAGTTTCAATTACATTTTATTGTTGAAACAGATATATCAATTTCCCTACGTATTTACATACCTACTTTCTAAAGTAAAAAAAAAAAAAAAAAAAAAAAAAAAAAAAAAAAAAAAAAAAAAAAAAAAAAAAAAAAAAAAAAAAAAAAAAAAAAAAAAAAAAAAAAAAAAAAAAAAAAATATTGCTGCTTCCGCTTTGTCCCGGATAGCAGAACCTGGTATCTAGATACTCCGAAACCGAGACATTCGAGTGGGAATCGAACCCACAGGCACATATAACTAATTATGAGCCAAGAGTGTAACCAATGCCTATTAAGTTAAGTAAGCTTTGGTGTGATTCTGACGGTTTTATCATTAGCAAAGTTTGTGGTTCCGTCGAATTTATATTATCCTAGTAGCTCACTTGCGGCTTCGCAAAATGTCATACTTTAAACGGTGTCTAATACTAATGTAGTTTATATAGTTTCGCTAATACCGCAACTGTGCCAATTGTACCCAGTCTCCCCGATTCAAGCGTATATTAAAACCTACAACAAATAAAAATAATAAAAGGGAAATACGTATAACTTTGCTCTAGTACATTATATACGATAACTATGAATACTTTTTCTCAAGCCTTCTTGATACGTACAAAGGGGACCTTAACAATGCTGATCAACATCTAATTAAGCTTTGTAAAGTCGTTTCCAACAGAAAAAAAGAAAAATATAATGTACTCGCAAATAATGCAGATACTTACTGCGCTACTGTTACTGACCTTATGGGTAATTAATTTGTATAGTGATGTTGATTTTATCTGATGGATTGTATCGATGTTTTTTTACTTTACTCGATAATTTCAAGAATTGAGTAACTTATATCTCCTCTTCCCATAAATGCAAAGAAATAATGATTACAGCACTATGCACACCTAAAACGCAAAGGATGTGATCTATTCTTCCGTCACCTAAATTGTTGTATTATTAAAAATTCTTGTATTATTGAAAATTATTGTATTATTGAAAATTATAGTATTATTGAAAATTACTGTACTATTAAAATTATTATTATAGTGTAGCAGTTTGTTTTTTACCTTTAAATATAGTACTTGTATATTATAAAGTAGTAGTATATGTATATTATCGGAGGCGCTTACAATTTTTAGTCCATACTATAGAAGATACAAATAGTATGACTAAGTTTATCTAGTCTACGCAAACCAAGTAAGCTAGCTAGCTAGTCTAGTAGCTAATACAAAGATGATCAAGCGTAAATAAAATGGTTGTGAATTTTATATCGATTAAAAAATAGGACTATTTTTTTCTCTCGATCTTTTAACGATATTTAAATTCGATTCGTTTTTGAAATTCGTTCGATTTATAAATTCCGAAACCTAATTGATTTTGTATCGATAATAAATGGAACCATGGCATGTACAACACTCTTTGTATTTGAATGCAAGCTCTGCTGTGACTTAACCGCACTTAATGCCGCGATAGCTGTTCTAATGGTGAGAAAATAATCTTTGGTAATATTATGTGTTTAGGATGCCGGCGATTTTAAATGTTCTTGCTATTTTGAGATATATAAGATAAAAAGATAAATAAACATATTTCCTAATGTTAAGTGTCGCTATTTTGAGGAAATTTGTCAGCGTTTGTATTTATCGTGGATGTATTCCTAAGAAAGCTATCACACTTCTACCACGACTCTTGCAGATTTAATAAAAAAAAATTAAACAATTTCATAATCTCTTTGTACTATATACTTTACATCTTAAACATTTTAGAGTCATGTGTGTTTTTTTCCCCGCATAGCAGAGCAGTCAGGATACCTAGTGTCAAGGCACTCCGTTTTCTACTATCCGTCCGAGATCGAGACATTGCGTGTTGAGTGGGGGAACCTATAAATATTTAAAATATGATATCAAATAAATATTTTAAATATAGTCATTTACTAGATGGCAAATCGAACCCACAAACAATCGTGTTGCTGATGGATTTTTATTATTGCAAAATAAAATTATATACGACTTGTTTAAATCGAGTTTCTTCATTTCTTCTCCTTTACTTCCATTAATAAATTTAACAACTATTTTTTTTTACAAAAAGTATAGTCCGTAAAATCTGAGAAAATGTGAATCCATAATAATTCAAATCTATAACTTTCAGTATAGGTAGTGTAATCACACGCTAGACTATACCGAAACAATCGTTCTCTACAATACATATTTCAATCTCAACCTTACCGTAGCACTTTCGGAACAATAGAAGCTTTCGAATTGAAAGTTAGACGTGCAATTTCGTTATTTCTTAAAAGTTTCTGCCACTATTCGTATTTGTTAGAATTTTTACCAAAAATATGCATATTTTTGATAGAAAATCTTATTCATAGTATAAAACAAATTCACCTCCAATGGGTTTACGCTGAGATCTTTTAAGCTTCGCAACGGATTTTAATACAATTTCGTTAATAGAAAGAGTGATTTAAGTGGAAAATATATAAATATAAGAGTTTCAAAGAAAAAGGAAACGCCGCTCAACCTTATGAGATTGTAGTTCGAAACAATCTATAATGGAATTGTATATCTTACAAACGTCTGTAAAAAGTCCGCAATAGTCCGCCTATCTCCCAAGGATAGCTATCCTCTTCAATCTTATTATTAATCTTATTATTATTATATTAATTCTTATTTTAAATAAGTATCACTTATAATGTGGTAATTGTAAAGGCATTTAAACTAATATAGTATTAAACTTTTTCAGATTAAATAAATTCCTTACCGCTTAGCAGTTTAATTTACTTTAATTGACATAATCGGCCTTTACACTTTAGTGTCGAATTTTCACTTCGTCGATTATTAATTATTTTTTATATTAAAAATATTAGTGCACATATAAAAAAAGACAATAGAAGCATCAGTAAAATATATTCAGTACATAAACAACTTTCTGTATAAGATTATTTAAGAAACTTCGCGCTTCAATAATCCGTTAAAGACAGCAAAGTATCTCGTACAGTATTGTGAGCGTTGTGAGTCGCAGACTGACTTTTAATAGTCTCATTACCCATAATATTGTACGTGACCGTAGGGGCCGCCTAGTCTGTAGCCAGTAAATTTCTAGCACTATGGCTAGCAGTGTAGGCAAAGAGCACCTAGTGTCAAGACACTCCGTTCTTTATTTTGAGTGGCGGAACTTAACGTCGCGCTTAGGCTTCTGGCTTATCACCAAATTAAATTTTGTAGAAAAATCAAGTATAACGTTAAAGAAAACGGAATGATGTATCTCATGTGGACTCTTGCCTTCCTACGTAACAAAATACAGGATGCTTAAAAAATATTTATAGAAATTTATAGGAATAATATTTTTGTGTTAGTAACGTCAAAATCACACAACTTAATTTTCCATGTATTTTTATTTCACGAAATTCTATGGTTAAAATAACATAAAATATTGTATTGCTTCAGCTCATTTAAATATTATAATATTTTATTTTATTTTTCAAAGTTGTAAAGTGTCAACCTTTTTTCTGCATAGTAGAGTAGTTAGAGTAAACTGAATACTTCCGTGTCCTCCGAATTTAACGCCGCACTTTGCCTTTGCTAACCAGGACAGAGAAATGCAAATAATAAAATTATGATTATTCCAACGAGTGGGGATCAAACCGAAAACCAATTGCGATTACAGTCACTGCACTTAGCTTGGTTGTTGCACTGCACTACGATGGCCGCAAATATATATTATAATATATAATAACCTAAAAAATTGAATCGCGGTAAACCAATTGAATTTTATACGTTATAAAAAGTAAACATATTTTTACCATTACAAGACATAATAGGAAATCTTTTCAAAGTCCTACAAAGGGTCCAAAGTAGCCTTCTTGAAAATATTTTTTGTTTGTTTGCGGAACTTCTATTTTTGGTTTTATATTGAACATGGCATTTATCAGGTTCCGTATACGGAAGGCTCTTATATATAAGAGTTTTGTAAGATATTTTCTTAATTCAATTATATGTATCTGTTAAGCCGTTAGTTAACACGCGGCAAGTTCTTAGGCTTGACCTAAACAAAACTATATCATTATCATCATATTCTACTCTACAACCGCAAGTGGGCCTTGGCTTGGTCCAGCAAAATTTCTCCAACCTTGAACAGATCTGTTTTGGGTAATTTATTTATTTATATATTCTTTATTGCGCACAATTTACAACAAAATAAAAAAAAATGCACAAAAGGAGCTAAGCGTATTCTCTACTAACCTTGTCATGTGGTATATAAAAGTGTAATTGCGCAGAAGCCAAAGATATATAAGTAAAATAACTGTAAATCAAAATATATATTTAAACGCATACATACCTAAAAATATATATAAAATTCATACTCATATACACACACACACGCATATATACATATAGCGATTATTATTATAGCGAATAGCGTCATCTATGGTCTATCTCTTATCAATCTATCCAAATCTATGTATGGTCATAAGAAAATTGACACTTATAAGTATCACTTCTTACACAAAATTGTCTGCTGGCTGTCTTGCCAGAACGACCAGATTAAGAATAAAATTAAAATATTTTTGTTTTCATTGTATAAGAAATATATTTTGATTCGATTCATGTTAGAAGTCAAGGGTATTGGCTGAAAGAATATACTCACTAGTTATTCTTTTTTTCCGCGACATATATACACGTCACTACTGTATGGCGTAATTTAACACTGCGCTTGTTCTATAAAGTTAAAAAAATAATAATATTGGAATATTGCATCTACAAGTATTGCACATAATACCGATACGTCTCGACTTTACGTTGGAACTTTGTAAGGACGCGTCGTTACAAAGTTTCAAATTACAAACTAAAGCCTGTTAATTTGATTAAATGATGGCCGCTATAATGATTTATGAAAGGTGTGGCGTCTTGCAAATAGATTTATTTTCTTCGTAGCTTATAGTATAGAATAAGACCTTTTGTATTTTCACACATACTTTTGTGGATATCCGTAAAAGTATGTGTATATATACTAATTAATGAGAAGTTAGTAGAAAATATTAGTTAGAAACTGTTATTTTTTAGACCATCGAGGTGCAAAGACTAGGACTGTAAACACGGATGGTTGTGATTTCGGTTCCCACTCGAGGGAGTAATTATATTTAACCCTCATTCTGATACCCAAGACGGAAAGTAGAGAACGGGATGTCTTGCCACTAGAGTTCTCTGTGACTAGGGTAGTCGGTAGTGGAAAAAAGAGTGAAGCTGTATAAAAAAAAGCATATTAACAATTATTCTTACACAAGTAAACTAACTCAGTTTCAAAGGTAAGGCGTATTCTACTCGTCAATGGGGCTCTTATTATTTTATATATAATCATGACCGCCACCCAGCACACCATGTCAGAAACGGCAGGCAGTGGAGGACGGAGCTACAAATACCTACGTGGAATGTAGGAGGAAGGATGTAACAGAAGATGAATGAGATGTATGTATGAGATGGATGATAGAGATTTGGATATTTTGCCGGGCAACTGCATCGTTTTCTGGGCGTACCAGAGGGTGAACGTGGGTGTCAAGGTGTTTTTGCCCTCTCGATTGATGACTGCAGTAGTAGAGTTCAAGGCGATCACCTGAGGCTCGTTTGGGTTCGCTTTCAGCTGGGAATAACCAGAATATTCCTGTTAGCGGCGTATGCGCCAATCAAGTCAACTAAGGGAGTTCTGGGAGTCTGTCAGGGAAGTTCTAGAGCTTAAGGGGGAATGACATAAATATTACAGTATGGTAACGTGAATGGATGAGTCGGAGCTAAACGGATCGGCGGCGACCATATACAAGGTGAGCTAGGCAAGGTAACATATTGGAACTTTGCAAGGAGAAGAATTTCTTTGTGGCAAAAATTATGTTTAACCATGAATGAATTCACCTGTATACGTAGGAGTGGAACTGGAAGAGAGGTGTATGGATCAAATATATTCCCTCGACATGATCACAGATAAATTTTGGCTGTAGATAAAAAGGTTGTCTGTACTATTGTGGGTTTGGAAATACAAAACGGGGCGTTGTGTTTCGCCAGTTAACGCACAGTGTCTCGGATCCGGGTGGAACGGGAGTATTTTTTCACTAGGTTCTTTCTGACTACAACGATATGCGGAAAAAAAGCGTGAAGCTCAAAAAAAATATGAAATATATTTCCTGAATCCTTGAAATCGTATTGAATCCAGAACAGTCGTATGTACACTTATCAAGTAATATATTCTTACGCGCGCGTCTAACATATTTACGTTTAACAATATTTGTAGGAAATAGAATTAAATTCCAAATTTTGCCCAACTCTAGCAATTCTAGTATTCAAATATTTTGAACCACAAATTCTTCACTTTAAATTTAAAAATTCTTTAACCTTTTCTAGTAAAGCACATACTGCTTTGTAACGTCTTGTAGATGCCGTGAAATTTTCGCATGTTTTCAGAATGGAAACGGAAATTTCTTTTAGCTATACATAAAATAGCATATTATATAAATATAGCTAAAAACTATATTGAGGCTATCAGGGTGCAGTAGCTATCAGTTGTAGGTTTAATTACGATTCGGGGGAATAATTATTAGTAAATTGTTGTCATTTATCCGGTATAGAAAATGCGAGCACTAAATACTATAATAACTTCAATGACACCGCGTTTTTGAAATATGTATACTTATAAAATACGCTGCCCTGATTCGTTGACTAACTGATCATAGCTGAGCGTAAGCTATTGTTGTTAGATCTATGATGGTGACTAGATTTTTTACTAATAGGGTATTTGGTCTAGTGGATTAAACTGGACTAGACTGACCAAGGATTTCTGAAAATTAAACTCCTCATGGGGTGATAGGGGTGAAAGTTTGTATGAAAGTACGTTTTAAAGTGAATATAATAGTTAGATTTTGGGTTACAGATTAAGGAATACTTATCTCGCAATTTCAAAAATTCTATGTGGGCGAAATATCTGTTAAAAATTTGTAAGGAATTCTTTAAAGTTAGTCTACCTTAATTTGTTCTAGGGCTACTGATTAAAAATTAGGAAAATACAGTTTAAACGTGTAAATACAGTTTAAACGTGTAAATTCTACTCCAAAGGGGCAATAGTTTATATGGAAGCCGTCACGTCTTTTATTTGTCATATTTGAAGTTATAATTTATGTTATTTTTTAATTTTTACGCTTTTCGCAATGTATTGAATAAATCAAAATTCCAAAATTTGTTGGGGTATATTCAGTTATATGTAGCCTGATCGAGAGTGCACTCTGCAAGCAGTCTGGTGCTTCTGGCGTACGAAAGCCCAACCACGATTGTGAACGAGGCCTAATATTTTAAAATCAAGTAGGTACATTATTTTAAAACTCGTTTTAAATATAAACTATATTCTGGTTATATACACCATATTCGGGTATGGCCACGGGCAACAGCTATTAATAAAGTTATATAAAGCACATGAATTAAAAAATGTAAAAATATAAACTTAGTATGATAACAAAAAGAGGCTGCATAGACGTTCGCAACTTATTTCTTAACAGAAAAAACCTAGACTTCAAACACACCGTCATATGTCATTTACTTTTTAAGTAGGTTTTGCATACAAATATATTTATTTGATCTTATAGCGACTGTTAACAAACAAAAATAGTTTATTTATGCTAATAGGTCAGTTAGTTATATAATGGCTGCTTCGTTTACCCAGTAGAATGTAGGCAATAATATTTTTTCATGCCATTTCCTACAATTTTTTTTAGCTTCCCGCCTTTTTTTTGCATAGCAAGTTTGAAGAAAACCTAGTATCAAAACACTCCGTTCCCTACTTTCCACATGCATTCGATACATTGCGTGTGGAGTGACGTATCTAAACGCGGCGTTTTGTCTAACTCATGAGACTGGAAAAAAGAAATTGATGAAATTATGATCATTGCTTCGAGTGGGAATCGAACCCACAACCCATCGTGATTGCATTCAAACGCTACGCCACCGCCTCCTTGATGGTTTGTTTTTAATTCGCCTTGGTTAATTTCAACTGTAAGTATTAATCAATGTAAAAAAACTTGCAATGCTATTGTGATTCTTGTTGCCATGCACGTCTTTCTGGATTCGATCATAATATAATATTTTAAGTGTTATTTACAGACTTAGGAAATTGAAAAACATGTATTTAGAAAACGTATAAAAATTTGAACGCAGTGAGATTTGAACCCGTGCCTCTTAAAAACCATTTAAGCGCTCTGATAGCTAAGCATGCGTTTAAACGTTATCTAAATATATGTTTTTTAATAAGATAATATTTTGATACCATAAACCTGATGTCTAAAAATATATTGACAAGACAGTTCGTTCGTCACTCTTTGCATAGTACGAGACATGTACGAAATAACTGTTGCACTTTGTGTGATTGACTAAATGAAAAAAAAGGAAAATAAATCACCATTGCCGTGTATAGGAACTGCGTCTGCCTGTAAGCCTGTTTGGTTGTGGGTTGGATTCCAACTCGGCTAAATAATTATATTTAAATTATAGTGATTTATCCTATCTGGTTAGATAAATGCGGCGATTAGCCCCGCCTCTTTACATGCAAAGTCTCGAATTTGGCTGGAACATGAAAAACGGAGTGTTTTGACACTAGCGTCTCTATTACTACCCTGATTTGCAAGGAAAAAATAGAAAATACATTTCAATATACCTATGTAAGCGGCACCACAACACCTATAAGAATTATTTAATTTTTTAATAGCATTTTTACCTACAAAAAATTATTTAAATATTCTTATAAAAAGAAAACATTGCAAGTCGATACAAATATCATTAGGCGTATTCCCATATAAAATCGTTTGGAAAATAACACGTATTAGGGCCACGTATCGCGTTAAACGATCAAATCACACGAAAGCGTTTTAGGTCTATATAACCTATTGTATGTTCTATACATACTAACAATACTATCAGTATTTTAATTAATTAAAAAAAAGTATTACAGAATGTGACTAGATATAAGACGTATAGTTAAAAGGAAGACTGTTGACACGATGGTCGTGGGTTTGATCCGTACTAAAGAAAATGCTAAATTTAAAAGGAAGAATCGCTAAAAAAATGTTTTTTAAAAGGAAAATCTAATAAAGAAAATGAGATGAAAGAAATGAGACGTGTTTAGGAAACGTATGATAATTTGAACGCAGCAGAATTCAAACCCGCGCCTCTTGAAAATCATCCAAGCACTCTGCGTTCAAATTTTTATACATTTTTCAATTTTTTAAGTTTGTGATTATGACTTTATAAAATATTAAAAACTAATAAAGGCTTACTGAAAGAATATATAAAATAAAAATAATGTATACTTGTATCCTCAGTTTCAAAGTGAAAAAAAATCGCAAAAACTTTTACGAAGTAATTCTCATTTTTACTAGCTTGTTGTATGGAATCTTAACTGATTGAGTAGAAAATTTGCTGTTTATTTTGATGACAGTGCATAGTTAGCTGTGTGATTTCATTTAAAACCCAATATGGCGGACCACCTAAGATTGCGGAGTAGTTGTTTTTAATGTACTCTTACAAGATGGATAGGAAATGAGAGCTTTGCTCGCCGGGCAAAATTGGAAAAAAGCTTGTTTTTGTATTTATATTTTATTTCAGACATCTCTCATATTGCAGGGTCGCCAGAGTAAGTAACTTATATATTTATAACTAGTAGTGTTTGTACACTCAGCGCTCCGCTTATAACCTCATTCAGAACTTTCCATCTTGAGAGGATGGAAATAATTTAAATGCTATATTTTATTTAAATCATTTATTAAACAGATGCTTAAATATAATTTAAATAAAAATACAAGAAATTGTGCTGCCGATGCTCATCATCAATCTCAAATTTAGTAACGATACAGCCCTATATGTAACTACTGCTGCTCTATCATAAATTCAGTTCTAGCTACGATCCTCTCCCTGATACTGTAAACACCAAAAACTAGTCCAACCCAACAATTTATCATAGAAGACTCAGAATTTGAAGCGTGTGGGGCTGTTGTATATCTAAATCGGTCCAGCCGTTGCAACGATTAGCCTATATCGCAGACGCACACGCACACGCACACGCACACGCACACGCACACGCACACGCACACGCACACGCACACGCATACGTATACGCATACGCATACGCATAACTCACACTTTACATGATTTTGATACGCCCCGTTCTCACCTACTTCGCTATTTCCCATTTTATATCATTACAATTTCCCCTCAACATAACAAATATATAAAACAAATATACCTAGGGAGTAAAACGTGGAAATGAAGTTCGACGTTAGTTCACTTCGATACGAAAGTATTGAACATATTTACTTAACATTGACTGATTTTTTGTGACGGCTTGTGTTTGGATTTATTTAGGATTTATTAGTGATTTGACAAATCGTTTGGTCCTAAGTTCAAAGCTGGTGTTGACTATGAATGAAATGAAAAAAATCAGAAAGACATTCAACAAAACCTGATAGTACGTTTATTATTTTATACGGAATTTAATAAATTTAATGTGGAGAAAGTGTGAAGTAAAGGAAATGTGTGTGCATACAAAGAGTGTGTCAAAACTCACCGCTTTTCACTACATATATAATGTTATAATTGACAAAAGGCACCAATTTAGCGATAAATACGCACACAAAATTCGCAATAAACAATTCGCAATACTAAAGTCCCTGAGATCTAAGTGACCATGCGCGTTAATTGTTTATATCAAATTGTACACTTTAATTCATTATTTCTTTTTAACCATTTTTGTATTTTCACGCAGGTATTTATTTTCTGTAAGTTTTTGAATTAATGTTTTTTGTTTCACAACTAATATTTATATTGTAGGTATATGTCAGGCTTGTCGTAATTTTGTTGTGATTTTTGTTTTGCATGTGTTCATTTTAATAAATAAATAATGATAAAAATATCTAACTTTTGTCGTTGTCTTTGTTATGTAGATTTTTTTTTTAGGTAGTAGTATGTAAATAGTTATTTAAGTAAAACAAGCATGTGTTACACGTGACACATGCTTGCTTGTACATATTGATGTATACACTTTAGACATCTGCATTAAATAAATAAATAAATATTTAGATAGACATATAGACAGACAAACAGGCAGACGGAAAGCCGGACGGACGCACGAACAAAAGAACGAATAAAATAGTTTAAAAACAATTTTTGTTTTACAATACCTCTCTCGCAAGCCATACCCCTACCTTCAAGCATTACGTCGTGACAAATCTGACGTTTCCATTTCCTCACGTACGTCTGTGCCCCAATAAAACTGATATATTAGCCATTAAATTGATGTACACCATGGTCCATGGTGTTTGTGTGCATTTTGTAAACACATCATAGATGAAATATTTGGGAAAATTTGGCCGTTCCGTTTATATTCAGCTAAGGTATACAAATGAATATGATGAAATGATCTTTTCAATCGGTTTTATTGTTTTTACAGCTTTACAGCATAGCATAGCATAGCATAGCAGGCTAGTCAAAGAGTGACAATATATTCCAATCTCCACTATCCGCCCGAAATAGAATCATTGATTGTAGAGTGGTGAAACTCAACGACATACTTTTGTCTTAGGCACCAGAGTGAATAGAAAAAAAATATTTTTCTATTGTTATTTAAAAATATAATTATCCCGCGGAGTGGATCAAACCCACAACCAAGCACATATGGAAATTTATATATGAAATTATTTTCATGTGAAAATAATTTCATATATATATAAATATATAAATTTCCAACGAGTAAAGGTTGAAGCCACTCTCATCGCCTGTACATACAGACTAAGCCACGGTACTTTTATACATATTTCATTCATAAAAATCTTATTAATATGAAAAAAGTACAATCTTGACTTTCCAAAGTTCATTTAAATATATATTTCCCAAATAAAAACAGGGAATAACCGTCCGTGGGTCGTTCGAGGAGATTGCCTACAAAATCGCCTATGCGAGAGATTTATATGACAGCCGCTTCATTCCTAATAGGGTTCGCGGTAGGGCTCTCGAAATATTTATTTTATACTAAAATAATAGACAATTCTTCCAATTTCATTAAATTGTGAAGGTGTAAGAAGCCGCGTTGAAGTGTAAAATACACGTTGCCTTAGCAACGTGTATGTGACTTTTTACAAAAGTACCTGTCCAACTCTTTGATTAATGTAATGGCTTTTAGTACTTTTAACATTAAGTGCTAACTTCGGAAAATCAATAAACATATTTTTAGAAAATGTTTAAAAATTTGAACGCAGTGGTATTCGAACCCGCGCCTCTTGAAAACCATCCAAGCGTTCTGACCGCTAAGCTAAGAATGTATTCTTCATCCAGCTGCGTCAAAATTCTTATACGCTTATTATAACTTATTTTTTGATACCTACCTTTTGATGCTAACAAAAAACAAAACTACTAAATATATTCGTCAACTACGTCAAATTCCATACTCTTTCGTCAGTAGTATTGTAATAAAATGGAGTGGACAAGTTTCTCCTTACTTCATTTTTATATAGATGAAATATTGATAATAGGCCAGCATGAGATAGACTGTAAATATGATTGGTTGTGGGTTTGATCCCCACTTGATCCACACAAATTATTTTCATTTGGCAAGACAAAGCGCGGTGTTGAGTTCCACTAAAACTGGGTGAAACTGCTTATTTATTCAATATAAAATCTATGACAACTCAAGGCTATTTTCACACATTGCCTTACATATTTTTTACAGCACGACTATCTCCTGGGTGCAGTTGTATTTTCTTGAATCGTTCTTTTTTATAGTTAAACCAACTTCCTGTTACAAAGTTTTAGCTTGCCAAGTGGCGGCCCTAATTCCAAACAATTATTTTTAAACTTTTTTTAAGTAATTTGATTTTTTTCATTAAGGGATATCCTAAATTTTAAATATTATAATAAAATTAATTTGTTGCGATCGTGGTGCAGTGGGACAACGGTATTGGTTGTGGGTTCAATTCCCACTCGAAGGAACCATATTTAAAATATTTTAATTTCTCTGCTCTGGTACTTAAGTAGTAATAGTAATACTTAAGTAGAAACAATAAAAATATACATAATAATACAGATCTTAACATTTTTCATTTTAAAGTTTTGACTCCATATTTATTTTTATAAAAAAATACATTTATAAAACTGCCATTTTACGTTCTATGCATTATCTAATCCGATAGGACAATTCAAAATGTCTTAAATACAGAAATGTTCGAAAATCGAATCCACGACCATCACGTCAGTTCCATATAAATATATAAATACCATATTATTTATATTAAAATAAAAGAATAATAGTTAGAGAATATATTGGTCTCGGCACCAATGACAGCGTCATTGACAGCGCCTATGACAGCGTCAGTACTATGAATTCCGTCTCTCAACACGAAATATCTCGAACTAGATAAGTGTCTTGTGAGAGACAAGACACTGGAATCGAGTTCTCTAGAGTTTAAATTAAATGCTTTATATTTTGAACTTTTTTTTTAAAGTGTTATTCTCACACTTAGGCAATTGAAAACATATATTTAGAAAACGTAATTTTATACTAACGCAATATAACGAAAATATTAACGCAGCTTGAACGGTTTTCAAAAATTTTTTTATACGTTTTCTAATTATATGATATGCTTTATGTTTGTTAATTCATTTAATCATGTAAAAACTACTGGACAGGAATGTTCAAGCTATCGAAGACCTTACTATCCAAACAAATTAAACTTGTTACTGCGCTAAGGTAAAAAAAATAATACAACTAATTAAACTACAAAACCATTATTCTAAAGGTTTTATTTTCTTGGGAAGATTAAAAACATATTTAAAAGTTACATGAATACGAAAAAAACTTTTTTAAAACATTTGTAATTACAAGTGCTCAAACTTTGATAATATTGCGAGTTTACTTTTAACTTCACTTTGTTTTAAGTTATTTTTTAATTAGCTTTTTTTGGTTCATAAAATATTAATAACGTCTTAATAAATAAATACATTAATTTTGCAGCACTCAATGTATTACATCTAAAATCTGAAGTAAGTAGATAGGTGCATCGGCAACGTGGATTAAGGAAACTTGTATAAAAACACTTCATTTACTACTTTATCCCTAATAACGAAACATAAGGAGTACAGCGGTAAAAGGTAATGATGCGCTTTACATTAATAGCGAAAAAATGAATATAATTTTAATATAATTTTTCATCCGAGCAGGTATCGAACCCATACCTACCACACGTACAGTTAGATACTTCTTCGCTAGTTATAATAGTTTCGCGATGCCAGTTACTCAAAATCTAATTATAATATTGCCTTCCAGCACTTATTGTACATAGATTAAAACAAATCTTGTAAAGTGCAAATGATAGTAGATCATCACAGGACACTTTCTGACTAAATATTCATAAATTTTACACACTTGCCGAATGATGCAGAGAAGACCAATATATTTAATACATTTCCCAGATCCATGTCCTACAACCATCGTATACACTAAGTCTAGTAATTTCTTTACACCACCCATAGGGGGTAGTCAGAAAAACGGAACGCCAAACGCTGCGGTTCCTGAATACCTCTTTCGCTTCATCCACTATTATTAACCTCTCCTCCTTTGGGGATTCACGTAGTTTTTACGTGAATCTCTTCCAATGTCATCGAAGGCCGCTGTTCGAGGGTATATCTCTATATATTTTAAACTTGCCCATTAAATCATTTCTTGTATCAGAAATAGTCATTATGCAATCTATTTTGGCACTCGCGCGGATCGAACCATTCATCTAAAATTGGCAAGTGTGCCAAATTTGCTGGAAAGACTCATTTAAAACACAAGTCTCTCTAAAAATAGTATTCGACCCTTATATTTTGTGCACATACTCATACATCAGACTTAATAAAAGCATCGTTATGCAATTTCAATCAGAATTAAAGTGTAGAAAATATTTAAGCTAAATAAGCTAAAGTTCTGTACTTTCAAATTTTTATATACCATTTCAAATCAAATGCATTTAAGATAGGATCTCTTAAAATGGTTTATTTTATGCGTATAAAAATTTGAACACCCGCTCCAGTTTCCGCTCCAGGTTTCCCCGCCTTTCGTTACAAAGGTACACTGAGTTACATACTTATATACAATAATAATTTGTCTACAATAATAAGATCTTTGGTTTTCGCGATTATCGAGAGGCAACTAAGAAATCGTTGGCGGTAGTTTGATATAATAATTGCATCAACTGACAGACGAATGCCACCTCAGTCTACCTGTGACCACGGACCACTGTAAAGTGTTCGAGACGTCGGATTTCTAATATGTAATTTCGAGTACCAATAATAATGCTGCGATTTATCCGGTTAAAACTAGTTTCATTTCAAAATTGTAAGCAATATATATTAAAAATCTTAAACGGCATTTTGTTATTCAACTCACAGTACCCAATTATAAAGAACCATCGTCTTCGTTCATAAAACATAAATTAAGTAGCAAGATCGTTTCTTTAGCGACCCTATTTCGGTATATTTATGTAAGCAATCGGCCCACGACCAAAACACAAGGAAAGGTTTTTTCAAGATGATTCCATTAGATAAATCCGTTTTACTCCTAATTTACTGCTTACCAGTTATGTTAATGATATATGTGTAACGCCTAAAGTATAGTCTAGACACATTGCCATTAGTCTAACTTTCAGTCTAATTTAGATTTATGTTTTGTGGATTTTTTTGTTTTCCGTGTCAATGAAAACTATGTATTTGTACGAGTATATATTTATCTTTATATGTTTTTATTTATTTTGTTACTGTATTTGTACTGGAGTTTCATATTTTTTAGGGTAGGCATAGATAAATTATTTATTACCACCGGTGGTCACAACATCATATTTTGCGAGTTTATTGAAGTTATATATGTACTATTAAATTTAACTATCGATTGATCAAATAATTATCGATATAAAAAAATCTAATTATAATATTACCTTCCAACACTTATTGTGAAATTTATAAATATTATCTAGTAACGCATTCGTCCATGGTAAGCCTGACCTCTTGAAAGTTTCAATGTTAAAACATTCCGTTCTCCACTTTCTGGTAAATGTTATACGAAGGAACTGAACGCCGCGCTTTCTCTTATTTAAACTGGAAAATCAAAATAATTCAAACTTGACCATTTCACCGCGTGGGAATCCAGCTCAAATCAATCCTACAGTATCGCGATGGCCTCAGTAAAATAAAATAATAAAGCTAGACACTTCAGTTTTAAATAAAAGGAAATTCGATTAATTCATTATTTTATTCATACCTTATATTTCACTACAAGGCATTGGCCCAATTCCAAAAGCTAAAGACATTTTTCTAATTGAATTTAAGATTTCACACTTTATGTAATCTGTAGTTTAACATGAATTAAAACAGATTTTCTTTTAAGCTTTTCTCCTAATTTTTTATAGTCACTTGAATTAAAAAGTCTAGTTAAATTTTGTTTACCTTAAATCTACCTTTTTTTTAAGCACATGAGAAGCCGGAATAACCGAATGTTAAGACATTCAGTTATCCAGTGTCAATTACCTTTTAAAAACTTAATTTAAGTGTGCAGGTGGTGACACAGAACGTGATATTTACCTTATCAGAAAGAAAATAATTTACCTCAAGTAAGAATTGAACCTACAAACCCCATACACACACGTGTGTACTAGGACTCTTTTCAACTCCGTTACGATAACAATTTACCCACGTTAATGTTTTGCACCTTAATGGCTTTTCTCGCATAGCAGGGTAGTCAGAGAGACTCTAGAGCCTAGTGTCCGGACACTCCATTCTGCAATCGAGACATAGCGTGTTGAGTGGCGTAATCTAATCATAAATATATATATTCGTATTAGGCCAGACGCTATTCCACTGCGCGACATTGGCTTCTATTTTGTTAATTTATCTAATTTTTTAATTTTAATTTAAAAGTTATACTAAATTGGCATTTGAACCTACAATAAAACGTGTAAATTGCACGAAACCATATTGTATATCAGCAGAAATATAAGACATACGATCCAATTTAACATCAGTGGCGGAAGAAAATAAGGTCATTACTTATCTAGATCTAATACTAGAATAGATAGAAATCAATTCCATTAGGATAAGAAAAATTAGTTAAGTTATCAATTTTTTTGTACATTTCGCCGTATAACTATGATATATAAATATTTTTATTTCCAGCTTCAGGCCTTTTCCCGCGAGAGCTTAGTGTATCTCTACTCTCCGTCCGAATCTGAGACATTGCATGTTAAGTGGTGGAACTCAACGACGCGCTTTGTCTTGTCACCAGATCGGTGATAAAAATATTAGAAATATAATTATTTCCTCGAGTGGGAAAAGATCCCACAACCATAGCGTATACGGTCAGACGCTGTCTGGTACTGAGTTACATTGGTATTAATTTTTATAGTAAACGAGTTATCACCCGTAAGTTGGTTTTTCGCAAATTTGTGCTATGCACATAGTTTCGATTGTAAAATGCAAAATTAATTTTTTTTTCTATACTGTGTTAACTTTATAGAATTCTCTCTAAGACATCTAGAAATCTCATTCTTAACAGATTTACGTACCAGGTTTTTTACAAAGTAGTAACGGCTGTGCGTTGTCATTCGTCACTCAGTGAGTAACGAACGGTTGTCTTTAATATTTTACTACAAACTGTTTTTATTTTGTATTTAAAATACAAGGAGCTTTATAGATACAAATTGAGTTACAATATAAGAAGTATTAGGAAAGCTATAAAAAAAGGTAAATGAAAGGACAAGCCTTTATAAATGATTCAGCTAGAACAGTACAGTATACAAGATAACTAATTCTAAGCGCAATACAGATAGACCTGTGTATACATCTCATACCGAGACTTCCATCAAGTAAAACCGCTTATCACGCTACCACAATTTGCTTCTACCTATTTAGTATGACTAGTTAATATTTAAGTGATTTTTTGCTATATTTGTTTTTCCAAGAACTAAAATATTTTGGAATTCTCTATAAGGTACAGTATTTTAGACTTTGTTGAGATAGAATTAAGTAAGCTATACTCGTATATATAATAAAAATTTAACTAATCGCTTTATGTGCACGCCAACCGATTTGAACGCAGTTTTGACTATTTTATTTTGGTAAACTTTCCTTAACCTTCCTTAAATAATAATAGATAAGTCCACCGCTACTAACCTAATTTCTTTTTTTTTTTAATTGTATTGTATTGTTTTTTTAAGTGCAATACAGAACTTATATAAATAATATTTATTTAGTGTTTATAGCAGTTAAATAAAAATTAAAAGTTAAAATTATTTAAATAAAAAAATTACGAAATAATCGTGTAGTTTAGGCAGGCGATGCCGCAAACGGGTCGCTAGTGTCATATATTTAGAACGTCTATACATTGTTAACCAAATCACAAACATTGAGTCGGTCAGTAACTTAAGAAATATTTTTACAAAATTCACAAGAATACGTCAAATTAGGTTATAAATAAAAACAAATATGTGGATTTTAAAAGAGAAATTCTTATAGAAAGGGTAAAGCAAGTTGTTGACCTAAATATTACCTCGGATATGAAAAGTAAAAGCTATTCATGCGATCATTTATCATGTATCTTGATATACATTAGTCACCTATTGTTACTTTAAATAGCGTTATTTGTACTATCAGGCAAGATGGTAGCATAAATCAAATTTAGTAGCAGAAATAAGTTCATTTACCTGAAACACCTAATTTTATATAATTCATGCCAAATTTGTATACACGTGTAAATAAACATTAACTTCATGCCTTTTCCCGCATAACGGGGTAAGCTTTGAGAATCAGTGATGGGATATTTAACGCTTCTAACGAGAGCAGGAAAATTAAAATCCAAATGTTATTGATACAATCTATTAGATATATGATTCAGTCAATTAACATAAAATGTCAGTATTAGCAGTCCTATCTAAATAAAATTGCATTTTGGGGCTTTCACAATCACAAGCACTATAGATGTACTTTAGAAGCGCAATAATGCTGCGTATTATGAAAAAAAGTATTTATTAATAAAATAATCAGATAACTGATTGTCCCCGACGTCACAGTGATAGAAGACGTTGTCTATACATCTATTTGTGATACGAGGGGGTTTGCAAAAAATATTAATTAAATAAAATGATTTATATAGATTTAAAAAAATTACATTTTCAGTGTCGTTCATCAATATATCAACATTGAAATCACCGCAAATAATAAAAATTTACTAAGTAGTAAATATTAGTAGCTGTAAGAAAACTCTGTATAAGTATATAGAGTTTTCATAGAGCATTTTGTTTTCAAATTTTTCAAAATGACCTGATAGAGGTCGGTACAAGCATACTATAATATACTGTTGAAACTCAAAACAGAACCATTCCATAGTATGTTCTACAGAGTGAGCCACTATGTCCTGGCGTGACTTGACGCATTTACAATCAGACACTATCCTACTACATTATAATTGCTCCACTACTTCACTATTTTAATGAATTATTAAAATATCCTAGTAATGTTTTTGTTGGTATATGCAAAAGGGATGAAACTGCCACGGATTATTTATATCTATACCAATCATACAGATGTGACGATAGCTGTCTGTGCATGGAAGATATGTGGAATAAATATATTATTAGGGACATTTATTATTATAATAAAATCCAAAACAATAAATTATAATTTTTTTTTCTGTTTGTCTGCTTGTTACAGTAGCAATGCATCAAAGCTAATAGAAACAGTCCTAGGTTATATTGTTATACAAATCGATAACTATTTTCAGACTATTTATTTCTTAATGGGATCTTGTGCGATTTAAACTAAGCTCATATACCTTAACAGATTTAAATTTTACAGTAAAAGCGTTTCTAACGAAAACATCCATCCATCTGTTTTAGAAAAAAGTATTTTTCTAGCAAAATTGGCAATTTAACCGGCGATATGTTAAAAAGAAAAATGTCGCGCTGTCGCTACCTACTCAATGAAGTTCAGGCATTGTAATGGAATTTTAAACGGAGCTGCCACCCAATATTTAGACGCATAAAAACTGGAAGGAAAGTTTTATGGGGTGACCTTGAAAACTGATGACCTGTGCTGAATTTGTTTAAAAAGTTTGATCATCATACTCAAGGGATTCAGGTTATTTTTTTAAATTTATTATTATATAATCCGTAACCTAGGAAGTACCACACTAGTAAGTACTAGTAGTAACTACAGAGCTTTGTCTTGTTACCAGATCGGAGAAATGAAAATAATTTAAATAAAATCATTAATATAGTCAGGCTCTGAAACACTGCGCCACGGTGGCACTCACAATGTCTCTAATTCGGGCGGAAAGTAGAGAATGAAGTGTCTAGATATTAGGGTCTCCCGACTTACTTGCTATACACTGCTACTAGATATTTCTTTATTTTTTCTTTATGGGCATAGTACTGGGTAATAATTCTCATTTACTCAACTCAACACCACGTTTTGTTTTAATAGAGCAGCAGAGCGATAATAAACTAAATATAAAAAATCCTCCAAATCCGAACCGAAACCAACATCAGTCGCACTTGCAGTCATATGCTATCCCACCGTGCCAAGATTGCCTTAATTTAATGATTGTAATTTGTAACAGATAATATATTTAATCCACAATTTCCATTTTTCACCTATTTTAAAAACACTATATATTGGTATACAAAACTGAACTGAAAAATATTTAAAACACAACGTTGAGTTCCGCTACTCAACAAGGAATGTTTGGATATGAGAGGGTAAATGGAGAACGGAGTGCCTTGACACTACGTTTTCTCTGCCATAAGGGAAAAGTGAAAACACTCCATACAAGCTGTTTCAATTGTACCCACAAGCATCCCGTGTAAAGATGATCGTCAGCATTTTAAAGATATTAGCAACTTCTATAATGGCCTTAATCCAATTAAGCTCTAGAAAACGGTAAAGTCATTACTCGGTAATATTATTTGTACGTAAAATATTATAACAATTTATTTTAACTAAGAATATTAACGCCATAAACGAAGAATGTGGATTGTGGAGTTTTATAGTAATTTTAGTAGCTTATCGCTTTTTCCCGCATAGCAGGGTAGTAGTAGTCAGAGAAAACCTCAAAACAAGACACTTTGTTTTCCACTTTCCGCTCGAAATCGGGACTGTGAGTCTTAAAAGGCCGATCTCAATACCGCGCCTTGTCTTCTTACCAGAGCGGAGGAATGAAAATAATGTTAATATAAGCATTACTCCGAGTGGGAATCAAACCTACAACTAATCACGTTTACAGTGAGACATTATACCACAATTTATTTAGTATTTTATTTTTTACTAAGTCAGTAACTTCAAACACTCATGTTTTATACAGTACTGTTTGCAGTTTGGCAATAGGTTAAATACTTCAGTAACTAACTAATCGTATTATAACAGGTCTTTTTTTCTGCAGGCATCTGTGGTATGAAGTACAAGGTAGGGTGAAGTATCTCTGTTCTTATTATCGTCCATTTTACAGATAAAGTCTTTTTGTTGTAACAGTATCTAATAATCAAATATTAACACATTCATAATGTTTCCTTTTTTCATTGAAAATGAAATCTAATTTAACATTAAATTAAAAATTAACCTACATAAAACAGTTAATTTAATGTGGCTTGTTGCCTTATGCATCTCCAGTGTGCATTATCTATGACAGACTACTGTAAACTGTAAAAAGTAATAATTTTAGTTGTTTTAAAAATACCTTATGAAATGAAATGAAACAAACTGGGATTTGAACGCACATCTAAAACAGATAACTACAAATATATGCCCATTTATATTGTATAAAATTAATATCATCAATCATTAATCATAGAAGTATAAATATAATAGAAATTCTATTTTGCTAGTTTATTTGCTCGTCAAACATTCAGCTGTAAATCCAGCGGTCTACATGCAAGATTGGCACAAATAGAAATGTAATATAGTCAGGGTCAATTCAATTTTAAAAGCTTTCATTGTCATAAATTTATTTATATCGTTACGAATGTCGCCATAATACAAACAGTTCATAACGGCAACATTGATATTAAAACAAAAGTTAATAATAACGACAATTAATTTTCCACAATTTTCCAATCTATCTATTAATACTAAAGAACAGCAAAAAAAGTGATGTCCGTACATTGAATATATTTACAAAAAATATGTACGGGAATGAAGAAGCAGTAATAAAATATGAATTTATGATTATTTAAATTTTTGTACATCTTCGTAGTTAATGGAGAGATTTGAATACTTTTGTGATGTATAGCTTTTAAGCCAGGACATAATTTCGGGTACAATTGATTTCAAAATATGGAACAACTCCATAAAAGATAAGTTAAACTATAAGAATTAAGAAAATGGCACCTTAATAACACTTGTTCAGCGTGTTGAACTTCATTTGGCATATAAAAAATTAAAGATCTGGGAAATCTGACAAACATACATGACCATTTAAGCTATAAGAAATAAGTAAATGCCGCATTATTAATAGTCGTTCAGGGTGGTGGGCCGGTTTTTATTAAGAAATAAAACTCATTGAACATTGCGGCCATATTGGCGCAGTGGAACAGTGGTCTGACTGTATGTCTGTCTGTACTGTCCGATTTCCACTTAAGGGTATGGTAATATTTATATAAATTGAGTTATTTTTCTCTCTACTAAATTTAATGCCAACAAGTGGAATTTAAATTAGTATATCATAAAGTCAATGCAAACAAATCTACCTACTCGATAGTCAGCGAAATGGTTGAACTCGACTCGAATGGAGCAAAGTTCAGTTCATTCTCCATTATGGAGCTCGAGCTATGGTAAGGATATCATAAAAAACGACCTTGTGACATCGTGAAATATCCTGGCTGGCACCTTCCCTAAAGTGACTATGCAAAAGTCAGAGCTTGGTCTCGTATTAAACCATTTGACGCTGTAGAGATCACTAGACCCAACAGCAAATACAAATTTATAAACTCCACCAAAATATACTTTAAGTTAGTAGTTTAGTTAGTAAGTTCTAAAATTTTCTAAACCAAAATTCTATTTAAGTGTAGATGCATAAATCAATGAGTCTAAAATAGCAAGCTCGTTCTAGTATTAGAATGAATGAGGGTATTATTAAGCTTACAGAAAAGCTTGGAAGCTTTTAAGTAATGTTGGATTTTATTTTAAATTGTAAGTGATTTAGTGGGAGTATTAAATGTGCTGGAATGTAAGTACAGCTTTAATTCTCGAGTCTATTAAAAATAACTATTTAAATATGCCTGTCAGGTCAATCGTTTTGATTTATTATTGAAAATATATAATAATATTAATATGTGTAATAATATACTGTGGACTTCCTTAACAAATTATGTTGACGGAGAAATATGAAAAGGAGTGCAGAAATTCTATATTTTGAAAACAATATATTAAAAACACATTAAGGAATAAAATAAATGTTACATATACTACAATTTCATAAATGTTATATAAATAAAAGTAAACACATAGTATCTACACATATTAATTAAAAGAAATATAATAATTTCTAAGTAAAATGTTATGTCAAATTAAATAAACATAAAATAGTATCTTAAAATAAATAGTTGTTTACTAAGTAAATTCAATTTATCCCATCCCTCTAATAATTCACTTAGTCTCATAAAAATATACGTATAGAAATATTGTACCTAACTATTTTTACTTGTAAGATTACAAAAATGTAGAAGTTTTTTTTCAGTTTTTTTTCCCATATAACGACGGTAACAAAGAGATCCTATAGACTTGCCACTCCATTCTCCACTGTCTATCCGAATTTCGTACAATGCATATTGAGTATCAGAACTCAACTCAATATCAGCGTCACCGTCTGACCACTGTCTTACCTGAAATAAAAGTAATTGGGATTGAGCCCACACTCAGACCCCACTGCGCCAATATCGTTCAAAAACCATTATGGCGAATATGTGAAAAGTCCAATTTCTCCAGTACCATTGCCCATTATCCCCATTTAACCCACTCTTAAATTATTTAACTTAATGGGCACTTAGACAGACATATTTAGACTTTTAATTCATATAAACCTATTTAGTTATGAATAAGAACCGTTGTATTGCGATGATGACTTTAATTAACATCTTACCATTTAATAAAATTTTATTAACATATATATTCTGAGGGCGTAATAGAATATTTACGATAGCCATCTTTTTTTGATTTGTTCGTAAGAAAACTATAGAATTATATGGCATATAGTGTATAAGCGTCTCGCCCAGAGTTTTCAATAAACTTGTCTCGTAATATCTGAATTTCTTATGTAATAATGAAAGTAAGAGTTTGCCTGTTGGTATGAAAATACCAAAATTTCTATAAGAATTTCATTTTTATGAAATTTTTTATTAAAAACACTGAATAAAGACTTTGTCATTACATTAATATGTCAAGGAAAACCTTTTTAAGAATATTGTGCGGACTGTGGAGAATAGAATAGAATTAGGCATAGCTAAAATTTGTATTCAGTTGACATGCAGAAAGCTATCACGTTTTTATAGTAGCTAATCAGATATAAATTACATTTATAAAAAGAATATTCACCCACACTGCCATATATTTGAAATATGGTTTTCATATAAAGTGACATACACGTTCATAAGGCAACCCATATTTACGCGTCAACGGGGTTACCAGTTTATGCATAATAGTTCAAAATATAAGTATATCTATTGAAATTGTAAATACAAAATGAACGTATCCAATCAGGCTATAGCTGCAGCAGTAACTATAACGTGGTTCCTGCATCTTATCAACCTAGTGGTGATCTACTTTAACTGAAATAAAAATAAAAATAATAAATGGATTTTTTTTGTACAAATATTGAAAGATTTTTTAGTTCAAAGTATTTTATAATAATAAAAAAGCAGCTTCACGCTTTTCTCGTAAAGCATTATATTCAGAGATAACCCAGCATAATGACACTGAGTTCTCCACTTTCCACGCAAATCCGAGACATTGTGTGTTGAGTGGTGACTGAACGGAGAAATTAAAATATAATTATTACCCCTAGTGGAAATTAAACCCAAATCCATAATATACCTTAAAATAAAAAAATAATTAGTATCCTTCCACTAAGTGGGAATCGAACCCACGACCAATTGCGATTACCGTTAGACGCTGTCCCACTGATCCACAATAACGTCTTGTACATATTTGATACTTATTATATTATGTAGTTTTATTATTACACCTATTATATTCTTTTCTTCAGTTACATAATCTTAAATCTTGAGCCTTCACCTTTATTAAACTTATCTTAGCAAATGCAAAAGTGATTATTCATCCAGCTCAAGGATTAATTTGGTTAGTATGATAGTGTTTATTTACAGTGGATACTGGTTTGTTATTTTCCACACACTTAGCTCCTCAATTTGTCTTGAAGGTTTATTCAATTGGGCGCATTTTTAGTATAGGTAAATTTTATAGGCTTAGCTAGCTCATATATTACGAGCCACTTTAAGTTGTAGTTTTACAAGATTCTGCTTTTTAACGTAGCCGACGTTGCCAACAAAATTATATATAAACAGGTTTATTCATTAAATCAAAAAACTAATTAAAATAAATTATATAATTAATAAGTATTGTACACCGATTTATTTCGATACTTCCACGCTAGTTATATTTTTGTAGAGCAAGTATCTTTTATTTTTATTGAATATTTTTGTTATAGTCTAACTCAAGTGGCCGTTAAACATGCCGTGGTATTATATTGCTGCTTTTAAGGTAAGTAACATAATTTATATGAAATATTGATAATTTTTTTATATTTTAAATAAGAAATAACTAATAGTTGTAGATTTAATTTCTACACACAAATCTTTTTGTGTTGACGATACCAATGAAAGGCGTTAAATACCGCCAACTTACAGCGTTGTTAAAAACGATGGGAATTCAAGAATACATTTTGCTGCAATAATAGTTAATTTAGCAATGAAAGCCACCGTGGCGCATGGTTACGGCGTTTCATTGGAAACGCGATTGGCTGTGGGATCAGTTTCTACTAGGCTCTCTTTGACTACCCTTCTATGCGAGGAAAGCGTAAATCTTGATATAAAAGTAAATTTATACGATGATTTATACTAAATAGTTCTTTAATTATTATAGTAAGATAAATTTACGTCTTTTCATATCCCTATCATAACATATACTTTATTCCACCAATTCACATCACAGAAGAAAAGTACACATGATCATTTAGAACACATAACAATAAAAATATTTATATTTTATATCAATCCCATGTAAACTTTTAGTTTTGAGGAACTACATGTATTTCGTAATCTATAGATATAATAAAAATGTAACTTATCGCTGTGTGTACATGGAAGACATGTGAAAAAATATATGATTAGGGACATTTATCAATTTAATAGAACCCAAAACAAAGACATATTTTTTTTCTGTTTATCTGTTAAATAGTTTTATTGTAAATGTTTGTTTGTAAACAGCTTAACCGATTTAAATGCAATTTTTTCTATTGTATTGTGGCAAACTCCCTCGTAGTGTTTAATTGACTTTAATCGGTTCAAAATAAAAAAAAGTTACAACCATTTAAATTATAAATACAAGCAAAGCTTGTGATTTAAGTGAGAAATGAAAAAACAAAATATTTTATTAACCTTTTTTTTGTGTTATTCCCACACTAAGGAAATTGAAAAAGACATATTTAGAAAACGCATATAAATTTAAACGTAGCGGGATTTGAACCCACGCCACTTGAAAACCGTTCAAGCGCTTTGACCGCTAAGCCATGCGTTCTACATCCAGCTGCGTTGAAATTCTTATAAGCTTATTACAACTTATATTTGTTGTTTGAACGGTTTTCAAGAGGCGCGGGTTCAAATCCCACTGCGTTCAAATTTTTATACGTTTTCTAAATGTCTTTTTCAAAAAACAAAACAGTTTGGGCACGTAGTTTACGCAAGTGAAGCTGCGCGCGGAGCCATATTTTTTAATAGAAAGCTAAAAATACAGCCCAAGTAAATTAAGCCGTATATACATGTCCTAAATTTATTACGAACAATTTTTTCATTAAATTTCCATAAAATGTTCCGTAGTCTATCCCGTGGGTGTCTTTATATTGCCTAGTATAAATGATATACTGGAAATAAACGGGTATTACGCTTATATTTATTAATAACTAGCGACCCGCTCGCAGGTTTACCTGCGTGAACTGATAGCTGTATCGGATTTTAGGTATTTCCTTTTCATAAAACAATGAAACGAATGAAAAAAAAATAAGAAAATTGAAGAAAAAAGTAGCCTATGTTCATCCTTAACCCTTCAAGGGTATCTATATAAAATGTGATCACAATCGGTTCACCGGTTCGGTAATGGTGATGATACAGACAGACAGAGTTACTTTTGCATTTATAATATTAGTATGGATGACTTTCATTTACTACATAATTGCGTTGAAACTGACCTAATATTATTATGAATTTCTTCATAGTGGTATTTTTTTGGCCGGTAAGTCTACTACATCAGACGATTGTAATTTTTTTCAACTTTGCGTTTGTCTCTCTCGGTAAAAAGGACCTAGTGACACTCCGTTCTGAGCATTCCAACCCAATCGAAGACGATGCATATTGAATGATGAAACTTCTCTTTTTTGGGCTTAACGCCCACCGTCGCGTCTTACCGGAGAGAAAAAATTTAAATTATACAAATATAACCATTGAAGTAGAAATCGAACCCACAACCATCGAGTTTGCAGTCCGACGTATCCTACTGTGACACGAAAGCCGCAAAGTTCAATCATTTTATTTATTAACAAAAACTGCCGACCATACTGAATAACTGTTACTAATGAAGCATTTACTTATTTTTTCTATATTACCTAGACCATAATGGTTATTCTTCAGTTACAACGGAGTTATAATTTATATATGATGACGGAGAGAGACTCATCACGCTGAGAAAATTGTACTAAGGTGGCTTTTACTTATTTCTTATAATTTAGCTGGTTTATATGATTCTACATCAGGTGTCCCACTCTTCGAAATTTGATATACTGTAAGTTCTGCTCAGGGTTAAAAGCTATACAACAAAAGACTACTTGTACAACAAATTACTGTTTAAATTGAAACTTGGACCAACAATTATAATAATTCCTCAAAGGTGGTAATTTTCTTTTCTCTTCAACTTACACGTTAAATGTAGTCGATTGTAATGTTTCATTTCAGCTTAATTTTTTTTTGTCTTACCGCCCGAATTTGAGACGTTGTGAATTGAATGCCGAACTTTAATTAATACCTATCCGCCCGAGTTCAAACCGTGTTAAATGGTGGAACTTAATGACGCGCTTTGTCTTACCAGAGCGGATTTTCTTCCCGAGCGAGGATCGAACCCAGAGCCTATGATCATAATAACTAATGCACCAATTCTAGATTAATGGTATCATTTTTTATGTTAGAAATATGAAACTATATTTTTGGGCTACTTATAACAAATAAGTAAATTGCTGTTGCAGCGTGTTTGTAGTTCACGCGGGCCGTTTGTATGTGATATAAGCGATCCGCTAGTATATCATATTGTCTTTAAATTAGTTCTTCTAATAGTTGAAATAAAATTTCAAATATAACTAATGTAGATAGGTAACTGTGCCATTGTCCATCACACCATTGTGGCGTGATGCCAGGGTCTGACTGTAAAAGGAATGGTCGTGTGTTCGTTTTTTTACAAATAAACATTATCATCTAAATACAAAAAGCTTTTATACTTCTGACGTTCAATAATTATGATACTTTTAATAAATCATTACAGTTTCTTTTACAAGAAACGTGAAATGACGGGTTGAATACAAAAAAGCTATACAAAATTAATGACGGCTCTAGATGATCAATTGATGTTGCTTAAATATTTTTCTTGTGTAGGTTAGTGATGCGTAGGCTGTCAGTTTAATAAACGGCGGAAATAACTGAAATTCACATTTCTGGATGATTTGAGGTAATTTTTACCAGATTTAAAGCGAAACAAGCATATATACAAGTACTTTTATATTTTGAATTGATGTTATATGATAAATATTGTACTTTACTAGAAATAGAAAAATATTTAAGACTTTAAACCGCTTTTAATTATTTGTGGTCGCAATAAGTGCATACCTATAACATTTTTTGACAGTAATTAGAACTCTATTGTGGGACAGCGTCTGAGTGTAATCGTGATTGGTTTTGGGTTTGATTCTTACTGGGGGGAAAAGGGAAAATATATTTTTTTTTCCGCTGCGGTGCCCAAGACAGAGTACGGCGTTGAGTGCCGCCACTCAACATGCAATTCGGGCTTCGGGCCGAATCAACACGGAATTCGGGCTTCGGGATTCGGGCGGAAAATGAAGAACGGAGTCTTGACAATTGAGGTTATCTCTGACTACCCTGCTATGCGGGAAAAAGCGTAAAGCTGTAAAAAATAAAATCTGCTAGTAATTTGTATAGTGACAAGCAAAATATATAAAGTAAGTAAGCAGATATAATAAACCAAATAAGGTTTTCATGCAAAACCGTAACTTGGCAAATCGTATTTAATTTCGTACAATATGTTGAAATCTATATTTTTCATGCAAAAGCAAGTAATTAAAATAACTATAAATAAAATTTAACATAATTACTATTAAATAAAAAAACTTTGCGAAAATAATCGATGGCAAAGTGAATACACTAAAAAGAGAAAACAACGAATAATTCAAATGGAATTATTATATTATATTTAATTAAATATGACATTAAAATAAACACCAATTATATATTTGTTTTAGTTTTTAGTTTTATTATTCTTTACAACACCGCTTGGGATACAGCATAAAGGTACGAATAAAGAAAAATATAACAAAATAGCCAGCCATTTTTCAAATAAGGCTAGTTGATCAAAAACTAGATGTTCTGGATTTGTTTTCGGACCTAATATTCTCCATTTAAGCGATAGCCTACTTTTAACTTTTTTCTTTTTTTCACGGGTTCAGTCTATTAGCACAATATAACAATAATCTATATTAATACATAATTTCAAGAACAGACGCTGGATTGTTCTCTCAGTATAGGGCTCCCACGTCCACAAGACTGTATCGAAAACCTGGTTACTGGTTATATAATTGATCCCGTACTGGCAGGCACTCGTACCTCTCTCTCTCTCTCTCTCTCGCCAGTGGCTCTCGTCTCTTTATAATAGTGAATTAGTGAATGTATGTAAGTGAGCGAATATATGAAGGATGAGTTTATTTTATTATATTTTTTATTTAAATGATATGTTGAATACACTAATAATCTTTTATTAATTACCTTTTTTATATAGTTATTTAGGAATATATAAAATAATATAATACAATGCAGTTTTAACCAATATATAATACACTTTACTTTCCTCTTTATTCACATTTTTATATATAAAGGTACAAGATAAATGTTTGGGGCCCTAGGTGTATCGTGAATAGTGACTATTCTCAAAGGCTTCGATAATCCATTTTGAGATTTAAGTCTCAGATTGTACTGTACTATTGTATTGTGGAATTTAGAGTAAAAATATCTTGTTTCTTTTCCTTTCCATTTTTGTTAATATATTCGTTCTTATATATTGACCTAAAGTAAGGTAACTTAACAGGTAAATATAACAAACCTCTCTCTATATCTCAACCCTTATTACACCCACTGCTATATATAGGTATTATCATTGGACTTCCTGTTAATGCCATTGTCTGGATTTACTCAGCGATTTACGGCTCATCGTCCTGATAAGATCATCAATCTATCTTTTAGACTGTCGTTCTACATTTCTAGGATAGGATAAACTATGCTTAGGGTTTTAGTCTTTAATTTTTCGGTTTCATCTTCCATCAGCTGTACAATATATCTTGCCCATGTACTGATCTGTAATACTATGGTTTGATTAGTGAAATAACATATGTAAGTAGTAAATGGGAAGTCGATTTTACAAATCTTGTGCTTCCTCAGTGAGGGCAACAATGTTATTGAGTATTTATACCATAAATCAATCAATAAATCAATCAATATCACAAACAACACAACGGATACAAACTATAAATAACAAAACATTTTAATCCATTTATCTGTAATTTAGGAAATCTCTTAACACCTGGGGAATTAATTAGACCGACCCAAATAAATCGCGAGATTGGCGTGACCTGCAAGGAAAGTAAAAATGTTATATATTTATAGCTTGAAGGAGCCATTCAGAATAGGCATAGGCAGATAGAGGCGTAACCTAACGCCGCGTTTTTACCTAATAGAGCATAAATGAAAATATTTTTTATATGTTTAATCTTTCTTATTTTAGTTACTTTTTTAAAAGTATTTTTGATGTTATTATTTTTTTTTGTCAGCGTATCGTTCGGATGTAATTAGTATTTTTCTTTTTCTTTCTTTTTCTGTAATTTTTTTATTGCCTTTATTTGAATATAGGATGATTAGATTAAGATATTGTTTGGTTTGCTTATTTTTTGTATCACATTAATCATGGTGAGCTAACCTATCATTGTGACGGCAATGATTTTTTTATCTGTATGTTAAAATCCAACTACAGTTAAAATCGAAAAAACAAACAATCTTGAAAAAGACATATTTAGAAAACGTATAAAAATTTGAACGCAGCGGGATTTGAACCCGCGCCTCTTGAAAACCGTTCAAGTTGAACGGTTTTCAAGAGGCGCGGGTTCAACTTGAACGGTTTTCAAGAGGCGCGGGTTCAAATCCCGCTGCGTTCAAATTTTTATACGTTTTCTAAATATGTCTTTTTCAATTTCCTAAGTGTGGGAATAGCACTTTAAAAAATATTAACAAAATACAAACAATCTTGTTTACAGACACTGTCCCACTAAGCCACGAAGATCTCAATAACGTACCCATACCCATATAACAAACATTCTTTGAAGCTGTAAACGTGAACGGATGAAATATTTCAAAAGTTTAACTATTAGTGAATTTGTCTAAGTAACGCAGTTGTAGAAAGCTTGATGTTGAATGCTTTTAATTTTTTTTTTGTATTTGCTTATGCTTCAAATCTAAAAATATATTAGTGTGTGGTTGGTTTTCGTGGTCCATTTCAAGAATCAGAGTAGCGGTAAGGTTTTATAATGATACATTTCAGCTTACCAATACTTGTAATTATAATAGCCGCGAGCGATTGAAATATATTTAGAATTTTCTTTATACCACATATATAACCTATTAATGGGAAAATTTAAAGTAACATGAATAATAAAATGATTTGATTGGTCACTGGACTTTTTTATCACTGCTTAATAGTTGCTAAAAATTTACTCATTATAAGGATGTAAAAGAAGTTTTTTTCAGTTTCATACATTTTTCCCGCATAGCGTAGACAAAGAAAATATAGAACGTTTACGGTTAGACTATGTTCTACTGCGCCACGATGCTTACAAGCCCATGATCACGATGGTGCATTTATGGCGATAGTGTGTCTCACACTCAGTTTTCCGTTTCACACTCAGTTAGTCGATATAACTAAGTCGTGTAAGAAAAAAAGTCTATTCTGAGCCACTTTTAGTGGTAGCTCACGTAGCAGGGCAGTTAGAGAGAACCTACACTGTGACTGCCATTTTTTTTATCGTGACAAAATCCGTGAATAAGTACTGAAACTGGAGAATACTGAAACTGGATGAAAGATGTGAAAATGGAGAATACGGAGATAATTAAGAAAACTGGCAGTTGAGGAAACGGAGAGTAAAGAGAAAACGGGAAGAAACTGAGCAAACCAGAGTCCGAAGTTATATAGAATACAGAGAAAACGAAGAGAAGCAAAGAGAATGGAGAAAACGCAGAGACGAGTAGATTTAAAAATTATATATTCATATTCAATTACTGTTTATTCATCACTTCTAATTGTTTTATAGTAAATATATTCAATGTACAACACAACTTTATTACTGTTTTATTTAGTTAAGCTTATAGGTAAGCTTTGTTATTTTGGTTCTTAGACCGTGAAAAATATTTAACTTATGTTAACAAAATAGGTTTTGAATGATAATTAATACATCTTAGAAACGGTTAATTTTGGTAAAAAAGTGCTATATATAGTTTTCATAGTAAATTGCATGATCAATTTGCATAAAATATATTTATCTTTACATATTTCCAATCGCCGCTTCTCGCCCGTGATTAAGACATTGAGATTGTATAATTAATATCTTATTTAAACATTTAATTTTCATAAGCGGAAATTCAGATACACATCCACCGCTTTCTAAAGATTTCTGGCATCGACTAAAAAGACATCGATGAATATAAAAATATATTCGTCCACATTTTAACCATATATCTAATTGCCTTTAGTTAACATCACTTTTTAGATCAAAATCATTTAATAAAAGTGGTAAACAAGAAACAATCCCCTTGTCACGACCGCAATCAATTGAGACAATGCATGGAAATGAGGGTTGACAGGGGGCGACAAGTTATGACATGTTCCTTAATAGCTTCCCATTCTATTTACTTACATACAACGCAACGTATTAGGCTTATTATGAATTTGTAATACGATACGAGTTTTGACATTATTGGGACGGATCTGTGTCAGTGTTTTATTATGGCTAAAAATGTTTTGGCTAAACTGAAAAACACAGGAAACAGACTGTGTCCTAGTCCTGTGTAGGGCATATTTTTTATTTTTTAATACAAGTTACGGACATATGGTCCGTAAATTTTGTTTAAATAATAAAATTGGTTTATATAATATTTTTTTTAATTACAATTTCATATTTATAGCTATTTCAGAACTTAAAACTAGTTTATAAGACTCATATAGAGCACTAAGCTCTTTATATTCAATAAGAGAGCCCAGTCTTGGAATTTTTCATATAAATTACTGTATAATTGATACTAACAATTAAATCTATTATATATACGTATGTTTTTGATTTTTAAGGCTTATCGACTAGAGTGGCATTATTGCTATAGTAGAGGATATGCTATAGAGATATATAATAAGGGAATCATCTCAATCTGTCTTCTGCATTTATTATTCAGTATTGGAAGCAAAAAAAACATACCGTCATACACTTCCATACAATACGAGATTTTCCTTTGACGTAATTTGGACGCGTCTCCCACCACCCATTGGTACTATGGACGACTTGATAGGCGTTACACCATATAAAGCTTCATAGAGAGTCCACAGAATCTATACCAGATAGCGCTACACTCAGTATAATTTAAAACTAAAAGCTATACACTGACATAAGCCAGGCATAAGTTAAATATTATGTTATGTATATTAGTCGTTTAATTATTGTCATTTTAGCTAGTTTGGGATCAGTTTATCCCAATTATCTTTTAAATTAAATTACAGCATGGACCCATTAAGGACATGTAGAAGGCTGTATAAATTTCTACTTACTATGTAATATTTACTCATATCATTTGAATTTTTCTTATTATCATATATATATATATATATATATACAGTTTTTTGATTTTTATAAAAAAATTGCCGTAAATTGGCGCCGATAATATAATTACTCCAATCGACTCTCGAGTTGAATCGAACCCACAACCATCGCGGTAACAATCTGATATTATCTCACTGAGCCAAGTTGATAAGGTCATAAAAAATTCCGTAGCCACGTTGGTGTACTTATAAAAATAATAATATGAATTGATGAAATATTTATCACGACCCAACGGTTATTCATTTCGATAAAACGCCCGAATAATGCGTTGACTTCATTTCTCATTGAAAAATTATATTTTCTATGTATTACTTACTGTATATATTTCTCAAAGAAAATGAAGGACAATGTGGCACAGTTCCTACATTTCTGATTAAGAGTATTGATTGTGGGTACAATTTGTTGCATATATATTTTCACGATAGACTTAAACGTTTTGTATTTTTTATTAAAACTGTTACTGTTTTTTATTAAAAAAGAACACTTGATTTGACGGACCATTTATCAATTAATATATGCAAGTTAATTTTTATTTCGCAAGTTAAAATTAATTAAAAAATATGTTTATAATTTAATTGCAACATACAATTACATAGCTTATTTCATTTCATTAAAGTTTGTAATACAACTGAGATTTAGGCTTAAGCGTATCTTATTGTTATTACACCGTTTATGGGACTTAATTAGAATAATTACTATTCACGCATATAAATACCTAAGCCTTGCTGTCAATTTAGTACCAATCTGTTTTAATTAAAATGCATTAATAGTATTTCTTGGTAGTTAAAATATTTCAGCTTCTCGCTTTTTCACACCTGCTATGGTTAGAAAAGAACTAGTGTCGAAATATTTTGTTTTCCACTTTGCGTCCGAAATTGAGACATTGCGTGTTGAGTCCTAGACACAACGCTACGCTTTGTCTTACAAGAACGGGGACATGACAAATAATGTAATCATTTCTCCGAGCAGGGATAGAACCCACAATCAATGGTCTTACCAGTCGGATGCTGCCTTATTCCACCTCCCACTATACTATGCGATACATATTTCATAATAGGAAAAAAAAGTAGTGGCACAGTTGGAAGTCTTCAGACTGTACACAGTGATTGTTAATTCTAACCCCACTTAAGGTTAGACAAAGTGAGATAATACGTGACTTTTCATAAGACAGGTAGAGTTTATACAAATATAAACTCTACCTGTCTACCTGTGACCACGAACTACTGTAAAGTGTTCGAAACGTCGGGTTCTAATATATATTTTCGAATACCAATATTATACGCGACTATCCGGTTAAAAGTAGTTTAATTTCAAAATATAAACTCATTTGTTATTTGCCAAGCAACTGATGGACAGATAGCGCATAGCCAATCTACTGTGACAGAAATTGGACATGTCTTGGATGATGCAGGGGAACACTAAAAGATTGTTGCATAGAATTCACATGGGAACAGGTTAAGAGATGTTACGTTTTACAGTCGACGTATTAGTATAGAAATTCAAATAGTATAAAAAGGCATAAATCCACGTAGGAAAGAAACTCCTTGGCATTCCATGGATTCATATTGCCCTTGCCTAACTTCGAGTGCCCCTTGCGTTGCAGGAAGAGGAGCTCGTCTTGACTAAGACTTGTGACCCAGGTGTAGGCCTAGGGGCCCCTTTTAAAATACATTAACGCTCGCCTCCACTATCCGATCTACCTAACCAAATATGAATAGATCCTACAAATATCACTTTTGAAATACGTGATAGAAAATTGAAAACTATAAGATATATATTGTTTAAAAAAAACAATACTACGTACGCCATATATTTCTTCCAGATAATCCTAAGAAAATGTAACCGTATTGCTAAATTCTAATCAGTTGAATTATTAATAATTCTATATATATTTACATCATTACGCTTTTCCCGCATACCGAATTAGTCGGGGAGAACCTAGTGTCAACACACTCCGTTCTTCAATATCTGCCCGAAATCGGGACATTGCCTATTAAGTGGCGGAACTCAGCGTGGCGCATTGTGTTAGGTACAAGAGCGGAGATATGAAAATGTTTTAAATAAAAGCATTTTCCCACTCAGGAAAATGCTTTTATTTATCGAACCCACAACCAACCACGTTTAAAGTCAGACGCTGTCTTACTGAGCCACGATGGCCTCATGTTGACATGTTTGTTTTACAAAAAAATATTTAACCATTTAATAAAATAATGTACAATATTTAATATTTTTCATTCTTACTATTGGCGAGAAATCAATTACTTTTTTTATTATAAGATTTAAACAAAACGATTATTAACAAAACTTACCCCGACTACACATTTTAGACAATCAGATTTTCACAATATAGAAGAATTGTCTAATTTGGTGCAGTCGTTCGGAAGTTATGCGAGTATATTCATTTCAGTTCATTCATTTCAGAACGAATTCGTTCTTATTTATATACAGTATGTATTATTATACGAAAGTTTATTTACTATCAAAACGAGTTTTTTTGTAGAAACGCATTACCAAAGCGTAATTGTTTTTCAAAATTTGTACTAATTAATAACTTTTCATTCAAATATATTGAGAGCTAAATTCAAATTAATAAAATACCAGTTTTTTTAACTTTTAATAACCCCACGAGAAGGCGCGCCTCTAAAAGCTACACGAGTACGCGCGCGTGAGCTCTTTTAGATAATTTTTGTTTAAATAGGAAATATCTATACTAATAATTAAAACTGGAGTGTCTGCTTGTAATATTAAAATCATATATTGATTGTCGATATAATATAATAGATAATAATCAAAGGAAGTTATTTGCAATACGGTAAAAGGTAATACGGACACAACACTATGCGATATATTTCTATCAAAACAAGACAATAAATCAAAACAGTATTAATAAAGCTAAGGAATATTGTGTTCCAGGTCATATCTGAAACGTATAAACTAAATTGAAAGAAACTTAAATAATAAATAGAATTTGATTTTAAACGAACAAACAATCAAAGTTTTATTTTTACCTATATACAAAAAGTTTTTAGTAAAAACGATTAAAAATACTAACCCTGGAATTTAAGGTAAATGTGTGAAAACAGAAACATCGCAAAATTCAAAACACACTCGCATTTGTATTAGGTATATCTAAGCAAAAAAACAGTCGCGAAACGTTTCAAAACACATTGTGTTTACTTTTATAGTATGAATGGACTTAAGCACTACTGAGCAAATTAAAAGTGGCACTCGCGTTTTTAATTAATGAAATCAATCAAATGCAAAATATGAAAAGATAAAATTCTATTTAAAAAGAGCCTAATTTTGAATTATAAAAATATATTTCCGTATTACATTTCCGGTGTCTACGTATTTCCCTGTATTTCCATGAACAGTCAAAAAAAGGATAAAAATTGTAATAAATCACTTTGTTTTGACTTAGAAACTTTTTTGTTTTACTAGACCGTGGCTTACAGGCTATCGTGGCACAGTGGCACAGCGTCTGAATGATGGCACGATTGGTTGTGTGTTAAATTCCCACATGGGGAAAAGATTATATTTAATTTATTTGAAAACAATCGCTTTGGTAAGATAAAGCCCAGCGTTGAGTTCCGCTCCCCGACTCTAAATGCCACGAATTTGGGCAGAAAGTGGAGAACGGAGTGTCTTGACAGTAGGTTCTCTTTATCTACCTAGCTATGCGGAAAAGACTGTAAAGATGAAAATCATTATATTTATACAATTTATTTATTGATTATTGATATTTCAATTAAAAAATGCTTCATATGTACGATCCGAGACTCGTCACTAAAAGTTTCAAGTTTCAATCCCACCACTCTATAAGGCATGATACAATATCGGTACCTCGATATATTTATTATATGAAATTAAAGATATTATATGCATGTAATGTTTAATTATCTAATTTTAATTAAGCACCATAACTAAAGAAATGATTTCAAATGTAATTTAGTTGAATATAAGTTTTGAACTCCACCGAGTGGGCATCTAAACCACGGCTAGTCGCGATTGCAGTCAGAGGCTAACCCACTGCGCCACAATGACGTCTATTAAAATTAAAATTAAAATTAAAAATAGTTTAATTATCAATGGATTAAAACCCACATATACGAAACGACAAATATGGTCACATAGCATGACAATCAAAAACATAAATTCATAGAAACTTTTTCAAAGTTAACCAAATTTATATACGTAATAGAGTAAGTTCAACATTATTGCTACCACATTTCGCTTTGTCCGACTTGAAATATGGCTGGAAAAACACGTAATGTAATGTATAAACTACGGGTAGCTGAGCTCGCATCTTTAATATATATAAGTAGTGAGTAAGATTTGTAATTAATTTGATTATAAAAATCTGTGTAAAAAGTAAAATTGTAAAGTCATATAGTCAATTGATAATATACCTAATTTTAAAAAATAGTGTCCTCAGGTGTAAAAAGTAGTGACAAAACGATGTTTATAGTATATAGATAAAACACCTTGGAAATGAAATATTCGCTTCTTTAAGTAAACCTGGGTTGGGTTCTACCCAATTGTCCTTTTAATTCACAATAGCCCTGTTGCTGCTATTTCCATAAAAAAAGGCCCCATGATTATTATTTTTAAATTACAGAAAACTAATTTCGTAATATATTTTTTTAAAGTTTTAGAGAGAACTTATAAACTATAAAATTAATTTTACCTTAAACAACCACTCCGTTCTCCGTTTTCGCCCGATATCGAGATGAGGCGTGTTGAGTGACGGAACTCAAGGCCGCAGTAATATCAACGTAGTAATATCAATTTAAAAAAAAGGGTATTTTGATATAAAAAAACACAAGTTACATAATAAGTTATTTATTTCAGGTACTTTTTAGGTATACAAAGACTACTAATGACTAGTTTTTACTAAATTTTATCGAAATATTAGTATTTTCGTTTGCGTTGTTTCGTTGACCATTGTGAAGAATTAAGATAGCCAGTTGTACTAAATTCTGGCTAAAAAAATTGTTTCAAGATAGCCAAATCAATATATAATAATTTATATTTAAGTTAAATATGTTTAAAAAAACTGTCTTTTTATTGAAACTTGAAAATTCTATATAAAAATTCTATATTATAGGGATATAAATCGATTTTAACTATTTTTGTTTACAAACATATCAAGTGGTTAAAGATACTTTTAAGTAGCTTTTAATCGAATAAGCGGTTTTCAGTTTGAATGGTGTTAGAGTGGCTTATACAATTTGCGCAAAATTTCAGAAACAAAATAATTATTTTAATATATTAAGTATATAGTAGAGTCATATTTACAGTTGGACAAAGCCAAGGTAGCTGGCTAGTAAATAAATAAATCTTTTTCTATACATATTAATTATATTATATATATATATATACATATATTTTTTTATTTTTGTACATCTCAACATTTTTAGTCTATTATTTTAAAAGGTTTTTTAAGTTCTATTTTTATCTATTTTTTTGGTTGTATTATTCTTTGGTTTAATTTGTATAACTTAAGTTAATTTTATTTGTAAATTTGTGAAATGTATATTGTTGGAGAATGTTGTGTCTGCCTGTAATTGGAATAACACCTCGCAATATTTGTGTTTGTTTTGTGTATATGTTCATGTATGTGTATTGGCAGACATTATAAATAAATATAGCTATCCTAGTATCTAATCAATTCTGTACAATTATTAAATATTTTCAGTATTAAACACTTACACACTTTTCTTGTAACCTACATTTACAATACATTTCATATATTACACGAAGATATATAAGTTTAAAACTTTCATCTAACGCTTGCTACGCCTGCATTTTTTAATAGTGAGCCTCCAAAAAGCCATTCTGAAGTCCGGTGAGTAAAATGCATAAATAAAAGGATTTATAGCGGAATTGAACCAGCCTAGCCAAGTTAGTATATACATTAGAACTGAATTAACATGGCTGCTCGGGATGAAAGGCGTGAGGAGGTAATAAAGGAAGAATGGAAGCCAGCACGCAATAAAACCGCCGACGACCAAGCTCAAAGTTTGAGCAGTTTTAGTTTCTCTCCGTAGCGAGGAAACTCTATTTTCCATGTGGTCTTTGGCTGAGTAACTTCTGTGACGATTGGTGCCTTTATATTTATAATTACTTTTAAAAGGTACTTCGTTATAGAATTTTGATTCTTTCTCGTTAGATTTACTCGTGTAGCGGGATTGTCGTCTTTTTTCCGTTCGAAAACAGCACGGACACTTTTGGTCGGTCTGTATCGAGACTTCGCTGTGTTGAGTTGAAGTTCTTGATGGTTGCTTTGACGCACTCTGTCGAAGTGAAAGCTTATCAGATCCTGAATCCGATTCTGTTCGAATGCACGAAAGGTTATTCTTCTGCAACAATTAGGTAGGAATAAATAAAATATACAATAATAATAATAATAATAAAAAAACATTTATAGTCATCTACAGCAATAAATAAAATTGGAATTACTGTTTATTATATTAAAACAGCCGCTTTTTACTAAATGCGTAATCATGTGTACAAGGTACATATACTAAAATAATATTTTTTATATTTTTTGTCTACATCACTTTGTTCCAGCTAATCTCTGGAACGGTTGAACCGATTTTTACGGGACTTTCACAGACAGAATTCAACGCCGACAAATTCGCGGGCACAACTTGTAATAATAATAAAATACGATATTGCACCTTTAAAATTGTAGTGACTGAAAAATAGTTTTTTTTTTGGTAAACACTAAAACTGTTATTGAACCATTGGGCCATTTTTAAGGTGGGTGGGTAGTTGGATAAGGGGTGGTGGGTGGTCGCTTATAAGATTTTAAGATAAGAACTATATTCGGTGCTTACTTGGACGTACATTTCTGGCCTAAAAGAGTCAATTTAGTTTGAATAAACTGTAAGCTGTTTAAATAAAATGATATATATTCGTATTTTTTTTTTAGATAAGCCAATTCAATTCTGAAGATGTGATATACGAAAAAAAAACACAATACCAACTTATGACAAAAAGCGTAGCTCAGCTAATAATGCTTGAGGCTAACATCTCAAATGTCGCTGTTTTCAGTTACACATTAAAACTTGCTCCTTGAGGCTATGTGCATTTATTGAAAATTTCTGTATATTTATATCGTTTGCGCCTATTTAATGACAACAATTTATATAAAATTTATTTTAATTAAATTATATAATGAATATTATTTAAACTGTTTTTCTGAATCAAATATTACTCTTAAGAAAGGATGACAAGCTTTGAGCCACTTTTTACGGAAAGTATACGTACTGGAGCAAGTTTCAATCAGTTAAATTTTTGTGTGGCAAAGGACTGCAGAAAACTTTACTATTTACTATTTATAATATTAAATTTTATAAATAGTAAAGCTAACTACAAGCAATAAACTTAAATATTCTCAAGAGATGCTTGTTAAAAACTTCAGTATATTATTTAGGTTGTGTCTATAAAATATCCAAAGCACATCGTTATATAAACGTTTATCTGACATTAACATTTTCCCAAAGGATTTTGTACGAGCGTGTTTCGGTAAAGGATATTTCATTGCAACTGGTCGTATTTTTATTTAATTTTATTTTTACACGTATTTTATAATATCAGATGGCAGTTCGTTTGGTTTGTTATTTTTTGTAATAACTTTTTATTTGTACTCTAAACTTTTTAACTATTACAACATTTTTTTACAGTTTCACGCTTTTTACTGCTGAGCAGGGTAGTCAAAGAGAAACTAGTTTCAAGACACTCCGTTCTCCAGTTTCCTCCCGAAATCAAGATATTGCTTATTGAGTGGCGAACCTCAACCCTGCGCTTTGTCTTGTTCACGAGCGTGAAAAATAAAAAAGAAATTAATAGAACCATTCCCCTAAGTGGGAAATATAATCCCCAACCAATCGCGTTTACATCCAGACACTGTTCCATTGCACCGCAGTGCCTCTATTCTATTATTTATATACATACTTCATAATTACCTTATTACATTTATTAGACGTGGTGCTGGCGAGCTGGTGGTGACGCCTTGCAACCACGCAGGATATCCTCGCATAAACATACACCATAACGTTCATGGGTAAGAAGAAGGATCCCATAGCTGAGAACACGACGTAGCCAGGATTTTGATTGTAGCGACAAATTCCGCCCTGGTTGTGATCTGGTTCGTACCTAAGAGTGAAGGGGGAAATATATTTAAGGTATTTTTATACAGGGACTCTTCACCAGGCGTCTGACCACATGTGATAATAAGAGCCTTTATACCAATATTATATTTTGAATTAAATGTATTTTTTATTGATTAATATTAGTCTATAAAAATATTGATAATTTTTTTATTTACGCTTTTTTATCACATAGCAGGAAATTGCAGGGAACCCAGTGTCAAAACCCTCCGTTCTCCACTTTTCGACCGACATCGAGACACTGCTAGTCGAGTGGCCAAACTCAACGCCTGTTTTGTCACCAGAGCGTAGAGTAATTTAAATACATCGGGAATCGAACCCACTATTGTGCTCCTATATTGTGTGCGAGAAGAAAACATAACAATTCACTATCCTATCGTAAAACATATACATAAAATAATCCTGTTTTTCTATACGTTTTATTTTTTTACTAATCTATGTTGTCCGCTAGACTAGGTTAACTCTGACTTTCCTTCTAAATTTGAAATGTAATTTACATAATATTAGCGCTACATTAAAATATTAGAAAATAATAAACGGCAATATAATTGAGTTTGTATTTAATTTTAATCCCATGTTCCCAGAGACCATTCGTTAATATGTAAGTAAGTTTTATGATGATTCATTAAACAACCCTGGCCCATTATCCTTTCTTTTATACTGTCGCATTGAGGGTCCAAACCCTCAAATAAAAAAAAGATTCCAAGCTTTAAATTAAAAGTACTAAAAGTGACATCTTTCCATAACAAAATAAGTACAGCAACTTGACGCTATCGTGGCGCAGTGGTATTGGGTCCGAATATAAACGCGATGAATGTTCATTCATCATTTCCACTCGAGGACACGGTTATATTTAAAATGATCTGAATTAAAAAACATACATTTAGAAAACGTATAAAAATTTGCACGCAGCGGGATTTGATCCCTCGCCTCTTGGAAACCGTTCAAGCTCTCTGATCGCTAAGCCTTCGTTATACATCCGGCTAGGTCGAAATTCTTATTCGCTTATTACAACTTATATTTGTCGTTAGCATCTCTGTAGAGAATTTTTTGCGGATTCCTGCTACCCAAAGATTATTCTACGAATAATTGTTTGGCAAGGGAGAATGTTATTTATTAACTTCAAAAGTGAGACACTTCTAAATATATATTTTTAATTTCCTAAGTGTGTGAATAATACTTTAAAAAAAATGTTCTTCATTTAAGTAATTTCATCATAACTGATTTTTCAACACACAATGTTTTGACATTAAGCAAAAAGTAGAGCACTAAGTGCTCTTAACACTACGTTCTCTCTGTCTGGGTGCAGGGTATTTTATCTAGGGAATGTTTAAATAATGAAAGAAAAGTCTTACCATCCGAACATAGGAGGGCATGTGATTGCGCTAGCAGCTATCCATACAAAGAAAATCATCGTCAGCGCTAACTTCTTCGATCTTCGTCTTCGAGAATAAGTCAGCGGTCTCGTTACAGCCAGATATCGATCGATGCTAATAGCGCATAAGGAGAGTATTGAAGCCGTGCACAGAAGAATGTCCAAGCTTATCCAAATATCGCAGAGAATCCAGCCTAGCTCCCATCTGCCTTTAAAGGAAAAGTTTAGTGTTAATTGTGATTATTTTTATCCTTCTATTATGGCTAATACTAAAATTATGTTTGTAGCATTTCATTTTTTTTTTTAACTGTAGACCGTAATACGCGTTGGATGCGTAATACGCGTTTCCTTAGCAACGTGTTTGATACTTTACACTACAAAAATGTATTTGTAAACACGAGAAAGTCGTCATTGAGTTCCTCAACTTAACACGAAATATTTAAAATTCGGGAGGAAAGTGGAGAACGGAGTATCTTGACATTAGTTTTGAAAGCCTGACTGCAAAATAAAAAAAGTAATAGCATTCCTCTATTTCGACTCGGTCCAGCTATAATTTATTATGGCTTTTGTTTATATTTTATTTAGAAAAGGTAATGGAAAATTTAAAAATGTAGTAAATTTGTATTAATGCAACTAAAGTTGAAAGTTATAAAAAAAGGTTTAAATTTTCACTTCTTTCTTTTTCACATATGTTACTTTAACTTATGAGATTTTTATAAATGTTTAAATCATAAGTGTCTAGAAATAAAGTGGCTATCGTATAAAGTGGATAACAGCTATCAATATACTTGTACATCAAAACTCTTGCATTACTGACAGACAACACCTTTTTACCACATAGCAGAAATTCATGTCAAAACACTTTGTTCTTGCTACCAAAGTGGAGAAATGAAAATAATTTAAGTAAAATCTATCTCCGTCTACCTTGTTATGCAGGATAAAACGTGAAATGATACATATGAAATTTACCCGATTTGTGTCGGATATAATATTAACTATACATAGACTATAATATCGATTATGCTTAAGTTCTCAGCAAGAATGTTAGAAGATATCATTAAAAATCAAAATTACTGTATTTCTGGAAAAATATTGTAAGTATCTCATCATTTTTATACAGCAAAATATAAAAAAAGTTTAGTCGCAGATTTATACGGCCCTTAACATATTTAAATATTTTTTCCTCTTTGATTCTAAATGTAAATCAGTTTGTAAATTTTTATGGTAAACTTTTAGCCTTATAGCCTAGTAGTAATGTCGAAAACTTTTAATAGATAGTCTTTCATTTAAATTTTACTAGCGAAATTATATTATGAGGTTATCGTAACTAGTTCTTCCAATTCAGTAAAATATGGGAAACACAAGTTCCAAAAGACGCAGGTTCTAGTCCCGTTGCGTTCAAATTTTTATTCGTTTTCTAAAAATGTTTTTCCTATCCAAAGTGCGTAAATAACATTTCAAAAGTGTTTAAAACGTATATATTGTGTTGCCTTAGCAACAGTTAATATCACTTTGTGTAAAAGTGTATTTAATAATTTACTTTTATATTGATATTATTTTCATATGCATATAAAATGTAATGACTTTCATGAACACACACTGCTCTATTTTATTTTGAACTACGCCGAATCTCATACTCTTCCATCCACAATAATTTCGTAAAATGAATCCAAAATTTGAGTGAATATTGACTACGAAATTGATATGATATTAAAAATAGAAACCGTAATAAAATTAAGGTCCATCAAATATTTTGTCTCAATAAGTATTAAGTAATATTGGTAATAGTAGACGAAATCTATTAAATCACTGAACAAACTTTAATTCTATATTTAAGTTAGTAATTTGAGTACTATATTTTTATTTTCAAGTTTATTTTAGTACATATTTGCGTCAACGTCAGCGCTGTACCGTTTTGCTTGCTACATTATTATTTTAAATTTCCCTTTCCCATATCCTTTTTTCCTTTCCTATTTAAATCGTCCAATTTATAATGTTCTTCTTCAAAAAGGTCCCTGTCGCCTTAATTTTCTACGTTTGTGTTTTCAGCTGGTGCTGGTGAAGGTCGAGAGAGACATATATATTTCTACTTATGGTCAAAACTATAGGCATTTCCTATCAAAATATTATGAAAGGGCATTTTTCGGCCTACCACGCACTGACGGTGGAAATCAACCGCTCAATGTCATGTCAGGTCATAGGTGACCTGATTCAGCACAGAGCTCGCGCGCCGGTATTTACTGTCGTATTCTACCTTATTAGAAAGTATTTACGTCTGTAACGAATTTCGCGTATTTCGCATTTGCGGATGTTCAGTAAGGTTGAGCTTTAAGAATTGTCGTCTACAGCGTTGGTTTTCAGCATCACCTTTACTCTTATAGTGTTTTAAAAAAATATACAGGTAAGGATGTGACAAATTGCAGCAAAATATTGAATAAAAGAAATAATGAAAACAAAAATAAACAAAAAAAAGGTCATATATAAACTAATTACTTATTTAAAACTAGATGTTAACTCGACTACAATCTATATTTACAAGAAGTGAAATAAAATTGTATACGATTACATTTAGAGACTGGACATTGCTTGTTAAAAATTTCATAACACATGGTATGCAGACCAGGGAAAAGATGCAAGAAGATTAAAAATTGATTAATAAAACAAATAGGGAGAAACGCTACTATACTTCGCAATATCGAAACAGAAACGTGCACACGCGTTCTGTACTCCCTGAGCTGTTTACATGCTCAGCATATCTTAATTCACTTTCGATTAAGAGACCCAAATTGCGTGGAATTTCAATTTCTTTCGCTTTCTTTATCTTAGGTTGCATATTAATAATCTTATTAATTGTTGTTTGGTATCCACTACAATAAATTTTGATTTTTTAGGATTTAAAATAAGACAATTTTTTTTAGCCCGTGTTTTGATGGTCTCCAAGATCTTCGTTTATAAACCTTATATAACCATGTCTTTTCTGCGTCGGATATTTTCAAGCCTTAAAGAATAGTATACTTGTGTTTTTGCGTCTTGCGTCATAGACTAACTAGATTCTACACATGTTCAGGGGCCATTGCAAATTATTCCATACGTAACGTAAGATTTTAAAATACATTTCGACTAAATTGTTAGAAATATTGCGCAGTTAGTAAGCGCGGTTAGTTGTGGGTTTGATTCCCACACGTAGGAATGATTATAATTAAATTATTTTAATTTCTTTGCTCTCATACCTAAGACAAAGCGCGACGTTGAGTTCCGCCACTCAACATGCATTATCTCGATTACTGGGGGAAAGTAGAGAACGGAGTGTTCTGATATTAGGTTCTCTATGACTACTCTGATATGTGAGAAAAAGCATGAACCTGAATAAAAATATAAGCGTATATCACGCGCGTTTATTCATTAATAATATTTCCATGAAATCAAAAAGAGGTGACGTACGTGATCTTATCATTTCATTAAATCCATACTAAATATTATAAATAAGAAAGTAACTGTCTGTCTGTCTGTATGTGACGTCAGCACGTCCAAACCGCCACACCGATTTTGATGAAATTTTGTATACAGGACTTTTTGCCATTTTTTAAGGAATATCAGTTTTGTACAAAAATTATGCCGAAAATATCAAACAGCTATAGTTTACGCGGGCGAACCGCTATCGGGTCGCTAGTAATGTAATAAGACAAAGAGAAAGCTTAAGTAGAAAACTCAAAAAATAGATAAAAGTGTTCTTCTTTTAACACAAACAAGGACAGGTAATGTTGAAAATCTATCAGAAAGCGCTGTAACACCAATATATTTTAGCTTTTCGAAGCTTTCTACGAGTATGAGCTGATAGTGAAAAATTTTATTGCCTAGTACGGCAGCAACAATGCAATAGCGTAGCACTCTTGTAAACATCTCAATTTGTAAACAGTAATGGAAATATATATTTTTTATAATTATTTAGAAGATAATTTTGAATATTGAAATAAGTCGCGAGAATTAAAAATATCTTTCATATATATTTATGCTGGCCATAAATACTGTTATAATTAAAAATAAACAAAATATTACTTTCGAATTTGGATTCTATAACTTTTATATGATTGTTCGTTGTGTTTTCTTATTTTCGCGCAAATATATTGTAAAATATTTTGTGATATTCAACTGGAGTGGTGATAAAGAGAACCGAACCGTGATTGCAGTATATAAAGTAGGTATGGTACCAAATACAATTTTTGAAAACCTCCATACGCTCGGTATTCATAAAATGTTTGTGTACCGGGCAATTGATAAGTACAATGAAACCTCCAGAAACCAGTACAAAAAAACATCCCGTCAAATATCAGGTATTTTAAAAGATGACTTACCACTTACAGCCTAAAAGACACGCACTGGTAATTTTTTGACTGATAATTTTATGAATAGGGTGCTAACAAATGGCCGTATTTATGCTGAAAGTTCTAAAGCAGCTTCCTAATTAGTAAACAAAGTACAACGTGGGCATTATCCGACCTCAGTGATGGTTTGGTGGGATGTTAGCTATGAAAGAGTGACTGAATCATATTTTTGTAAAAATGATATCAAAATATTGGCAGAAGTGTATCAAGATACCACTCTTCAGACGGTATTAATAACACACGATACACACAGTGACAATGAGTTTACTAGTAATATTATTTTTTTTTATTTCTTTTGAAATAACATAACTGTTAATTGATAACAAAACTTTGTTAAAACTATTTGAAATACGGCGTATTTTATTTGAACTTTTGTAAAAAAATTCGATCCTCACTCGATGGAGTGATTATATTTAAATTATTTTTATTTTCAAGATCTAAATACTTGAGTTTTATTTCCAAGATACAATTACACAAATTCAGGTGGAAAGTGGAGTACTATACTGGAACAGACGTGAAACTAGAAAAACATCTAACAAAATTATAGTAATTTCGGTAATAATTCATTAAGTCTTGATATAGTCGATTTTCATCTTCTTAAATAAACAAGGAACGGAAACAATCACAAACCGAAAATAGGCTTGATTTAATCTGCAAAGTTTTAAATGTCAACTTCTAAAATTATATAGGTGGGTCTAAATATATTCAAAAGAAGCTTTATTTATTTTTTAAAAGTATTTTATTCGGGTTTCAAGTTGAATAAAATAACATTCTTGTTGTTGCTGTAAAATGTAGACTGGAATATGGTTATTGTTTTTAAGATTGTGGGTTCGATGCTCACTCAAACAAAAACAAAATAAGTCAAGGAAATATGAATATAACCGATATAGACTACTCTTACTGTGAGAAAGGTACTTGGTCCACTACTTTTACTTTTATTAGAAGTTTATTGTGAGTACACTTAGTCATATTTAACCGTTCATTTGGCAAATGAATAATCCTAATATATAAAAACATACCGTAGAACTCAAAGTAGTCTATTAACCTTTAGCCGTCATTAAAATCTAATAGTAAAGCTACACATTTTTGTGTAGAGCCTAAAATTTTAAATGCAAACATAGCGAAGCTTAATTTTATATTAATATACCTAAGTAAGATAGAAATTACGGTAATTATTACTTTAGAATACTTCAATCATTAATCATTAATCTGAAAGCTGTTCGAAATAAGCTATTTAAATTTGTTTTATTATTCAAAATAGAAATGTATAAATTCTACTCGAATATTCTATTTTTGTTTCAACAGCCTTCTCTCTTGCGATTGTTCTTAGAAATAATCTTAACAAAAATAGAAATTTGTAAAAATATCTCTCTAGGTCAGACAGCTTGAATGCCTTATTTTAGTTATTTTCATTTCATTTGATTTTGTAGAATGCTACTATGAGGCAATGCTGCTGATATATATAGAATGGTTTTCTGTGAAAAATGAGCCATGAAATTGGTATAATCTGTTTGTTTAACTTAGTGTCTAACGTTTTTTTAAATGTTAATCACATACTTTGAAATTGAATTGAAATGGCTTAGCGGTTAGAGCGCTTGAACTGTTTCCAAGAGGTGCGGGTTCGAATCCCGCTGCGTTCAAATTTTTATACGTTTTCTAAGAATATACAGTTGACTAGAATGAATTATTTTAGTTACCTGTTCTAGTTGAAGGTGCGTTACTGAACACGCAATGTTTCTAACTACATCGATTTACTCTCAACAAAAAGGTGCGGGTTACAATCCCGATGTGTTAAAAAATTTTTTACCTGTTTTTTATGATTTTTTTTTTCATATCCGAAATGTGTAACACTTTAAAAATGTTAATTGATAGCATTCTCTCTTGCCTCAATTACAAATAATCATTGGGTAGCACTTAAATCATAAGCTTTGCTTAAATTTATAATTGAAATGGCTGTAACTTGTTTATTAATGAACCTATTAAAATGAAATAAACATTAAATGTTTAGGAACATTTACCACATTTACAATAGTTGAAATATAATATTTAAATAGGTTTCGCCATTTTTGAGATAAGCGTGCACAAATAAACAGATAATCGTCACACTGCGCAACGATTACGAAAGTTAAATATTTACATTCATTATCAGAAGAAAAGTACGAATTTATATTATTTTCCGAATTACTATTTTATATTACATATAAAATGGTATTTTTTATATAGAATTGGTACGTAAAAAGTATCAAGTGGCTCATTCATGCAATGATAAGTGGCACAGCTGTTGTAAACTTTACAAATGAAAATCATATACTTGTTAAATAAAATTGTTTTTTTTTCAGCTTCACGCTTTTGTCCCGCATACAGAGTAGTCAGAGGGAACCTAGTGTCAAGACACTCCGTTCTGGAAATCGAGACATTGCATCGAGACTTTTGTCTTAGGTAACAGAGCGGAGAAATGTTTTTTTTTAATTTATTTTTTATTGATAATGAATTGTTTTCATTAATTATATTGCATATAATTGCGTTATACCCAGATTAAATGTTACCAGCTCTTTAAAATTGGCGCAGGACACTAAAAAACTCATGAGTCTAATTTGTATAGCTATTGTGAAAATCTAAGAACGTCCTAGTATTATTTAATGATTCTTATGCAATCGTCACTTGAAGATAGAATTACAGTTAAAACATATCAAATCAAAATATTCTTTATTCAAATAGGATATTACAAGCACTTTCGAATCGTCAATTGACATAAAATTTCAGTATTGTCAGTCCTAGCGGCAGCTACCACCGGCTCAGAAGGCAGTTCTGCTGAGAAGAGGCGGCGCGAAATTCAACAATTGCTCTTTTCAAATATAGTTTTACAATAAGTAGCCTCCCGAGTGAGCATCATACAACATATAAAACACCTTGTATAATTATATATTATACATAAGTTTAGATTTGTAGATATCCGCATAGTTGGGTACCCAAAGAGAACCCAGTAATAAGACTCCAGTCTTCACCTACCGCTCGAAATCGAGACATTGCGTGTCAAGTTGCAGAACTTAACGCCGTACCGTATTAGGTATGAGAGCGGAGAAAATATTTAAAATAATAATAACTTAGATAGTTTATATAATAATGCATTACAAATATGTAAAATTAATAAAATAAATATAACACACAATTCTACTGTGTTTGACATACACTTTCATATAAAGCTAATAACATGCTTCTAAGGCAATGCGTTTTTTACGCGTTTTGATCGAGCATTTTGATGTATAGTAAACAAAATTGTATGTATGTATATTATAGAAAATACTTCTTCATAATTTGACACACTAGTATCTTATTGTCATCGTATCTGACAATATTTGCCCCCGATATTCACTAAGTAGTCATTTTTTTATATATGAAACATACTTAATTGAACCTTAATTGTATATAAATAAAGCTCAATTTTAATGTAAAATGTAATTTTCGTCGTTCATTCACAAAGCACTGGAAAAACTTCAGTATAAAGAGGGGTAAAGCTTCACTTAGTTAATTTAGTTATTGAGGACATCGTGGCGTAGTGGAGAGTATCTGATTATAAAAGCGATAGTTGTAGGTTCATTCACAGAGGACGGACAACAGAATGACGAATCACGAGATCCTCCCTTGTTCAAAACAAAGATTCTTAATTAGATCTTTGGTTGTAGCAATTTTTACACATTTTAAAATGAAACTATTTTAATTTCTACCACCTGGGTTCCATCCTGAAACTTTGAAGTCTCAAACCCACCACACCAGAGACCATGATAAAGTCAGCTTATTCTTGAAGAATCTAGATCAGTACGCGAAGCAACTAAGAAATCGTCGGCGGTAGTTTGATATAATAACTGTATTAACTGACAGACGAATATCACCTCAGTTTACGTGAGAACACGGACTACTGTAAAGTGTTCGAAATGTGAGGTTTCCAAAATTATAAAGAAATATACGCAATTAATCCGGCTAAAAATATATACTTTATATACTTAAACATGAAAAAACAAAAATAAATTTTAAATTCAATATAAAAGATTTAAAAGGTTTCTCAAAAGAAGAACAATGATTATGAAAGCAATTTACCCAGCAAGGCACTGTATACAGAGCTGCCAATATTCTTCATTCATACTCCAGTGTAAATACGAATAAATTCTACTTTGGGTTTACTACTCTCAGAGATTTTATAGCTATCGTTGAATTGCACAGTAGCAAACTTAAATAATAATATTTATCAGTTTGTGTTATATGTGTGTAGTTGTGAGTTCAATTCTCAGTTATGACAATTTTAAACTTTACTTTATTTTTCCGCATAGCAGGCTATCCTGCTAAGAGAACCTAGTGTCAAGACGTTCTTATCTCCACTTTCCGCTCGAAATCGAGACATTGCTTGTCGAGTACCGGAGCTCAACGCCGCGCTTGGCGCGGAGAAATGAAAATATCTAAGTTGTTTCTGTGCATTGAATATACTTACAAAAAAATAATTTAAAGGGATGGAAAAACATTAATAGAATATAAGTCTTCATAGTCACTGGACGAATTTGAATGAAACTTTTTTTGTGGGATGCCTGTTAGGCCTAGTCGAAACTTATGGTATAATTGATTTCGAAGAGTGGACCACTGATATAGAACTAAAATAGACCTAATATAAAAAACTCTAATTAAAGCAATCACACTTTAACAAAAGCTGTTCAGCGTGATGAACAATTTGCCGCTGAAAAAAAAACTGGTACATTTGATGAAGAATCATATAAGCCTAGCTAAACTATAAAAAATAACGAAACGTTGCCATAGCAAAATTGTTCATATTGTACATTCGTAATGCGTATTTTTTATGGCATAAAAAAATCAAAGATCAGGATGAAATAGTAGAACTGATGAAACACCATAATAGATCATAAAAACCTTAAAGGAATAAGGAAATGGCACCATAAAAAAAGTCGTTGATATTTTAAAAGAAAAGATTTAGAAATTCTAACGAAACACCATAGACCAGCGAAACGATAAGAAATAAGTAAATACTGCATTAGTGATAGTTGTTTAGTACGGTGGACAGTTTTTAGCAACAAATAAAAATCATTGAACTTTGCGGCCATCGTGGCTTAGTGGTGACAGTGTCTAACTGTAAACGTTATGGGCATATTTCTGATTCCCACTGGAAGCAATGGAAAGTATTAAATATAATCATTCCACCGAGGTGGAAATTTCAACCAATCGCATTTACAGTATTACTGATCTGTCCTGCGGCTTTTTTTTATGTTAAGTTTAGAAATAAGATATTATATAGATATTACTGTATTCTCAGTCTGTCTACATTAAGTGTATTTTAATTGAATAAAGCAAGTAAAAACACAAAATGGAAATTACTAAGAGTCTGACAATAGACTCCATTCCTTGTAATTAGACAATTATAAGATTTCTGATTTCTGATTCTTATAGTGTAGGCAGAAAAGTGGCACATCACTCCGTTTTCTGCTATTTGCAGTTTCAGAAAACGCTACGTTGGCTTCCGCCAATCAAGCACACACTGTCTACAACCAGCGGAAACTATAATCAGGGTTTAGAAAAAATCAGATCCCTGGTATATGGAACGTGAGACAAATTTTTTTTTAACTCTGTTATGGTACCTATATATCGTATTACTTTATACAATCTATACATATAATAAAAACTGATCCCTGTCTGTACATGAAACATATATGATAAAAAATATTATTAGGGGCATTTATCAATATAATAGAACCCAAAACAACAATTTCTGTTTGTCTGTTTATCTGTTTGTTTGTGCACGCAAATCTCAAAAATGGTTTAACTGATTTAAAAGCACATTTAAAAATTGAATTATGGTAAACTTTTCTTAACATTTAATATTTGCTTGATTTCAATCGGTTCATAAACAAAAAAGTTACAACCATTTAAATTATCCATTAAAGCAAAGTTTGTGACTTAAGTGAGAACACGGGTGGGTGGAAAAACGAAATAGTAGAATAGAAATTTAGTCTTGTACTTTACGCAGGCGAAGCCGCGAGAGTGGGTCGCTAATTTACAATAAAGAAACTTTCTACGTTCAATTTAATATTAAGGTTTTTGGCATTCCATTATATCCTCTTGTGTCTTAACATCTCTTTATAGGTACAGAGTATGCTCTGGTATACCTAAGGGCAAAGCGTGGGGCAAAATAATAATTATAGATGAACTTCCTAGTGGGTGTTGAACCCACAATTATTGCGTTCATTCAGATAATTTTCTATTTCGCTAAAATAAAACCACTTTTGTCATTATATTATATTAATTTGGCCAGTTACAACTGACAAGTTATTTTGATACATTGTCATATAAGAGGTCGTATCATATTGCCAACAATATTAAGTTACTCAGAACAAAGGAATAGCAGCGACGTAAGCCACGTTTTGACTATAATAATTATCTCGTACGACTAAAAGTGATGGTGTGTAGTTAAGACTACAACATTCGAACATAACTGTTGAAGTAGGGTTCAAATCAAGATTTGGAAATAACTGCCTTGACCTGGTCCAGTAAATTTATCAAACCAGATTTTTTCTGTCAGGCATCACCAAATGTATAAGCATTCAAAATATGAAAAATCTATTTTAAATTTGGATATATCTGAAGGGGAGGATTTAGACATAAAGTACAGGACAGACGAAATCAGGCCTTGGATTTTGTCTACCACACAATGGTGTATGTGACGTATATACCCTCACACATAGGCGTACAGTGGAAGTGGTATGATTCATAATATGATTCTTATATATTTAAAGTCAGCGCTTATAAATAATTCATTAATATAATATGATAAGTATAAAAAGTAATTTAGTCCTAGGTACCTTCTAAAGCTGTGTATTGAACGCAAATTGAAAAGCTTCATGTTCAACGATTTGGAAAAGTTTAATAAGAGGTTTCTTTCAAAAGCTTAGTCGTTTAAAATGTATCTATATCATATCCGACATCTTAAAGAATATTATGGAAAAAATAAAAATAATGTCAAACTAAAGTTCTAGTTTAGGGATGTACACATGTATCACCTTGGTGAGTTATGGAACAAATAAGTCCTTGACTTATAATGGTGGATCCCATATCGTCATATGGGACTTGATTCCCATACAGGATGTTCAGAAAATTTTGAGAAGATATTTGTAGCTAAGTCTTATAGCCTATGAAACTGCATTGGTGAAAATGTAAAAAAAGAAACAAAACGTGTTTCAGTACAGTATTTTATCACAGATGTTTAATTATATTTAAAAGCATAATTTTAATCCCATAATTTTCCCGCACGTAAACGTAGGTAGAGGTAATCGAATATCATGTAACTCTATTGTTCGAATTTCACCAGAATTCGAGTCATTGCTTGTTGCAAAATAATTTCAATATATTCCTCCAAGTGAACATCAAAGTTACAACCATCCATTTTACAATCATGCACTGTCCCATTGCACCATTTGCCTAAGTCGAAATATAATAAGTTAATAATAAAAGAAAACTTACCACTTATATGGACAGCTATATTGGTGGCATAAATATACCTACTCATCAGATCAGCCGCTGCCAAGCTAGTAACAAAGCAGTTTGTAACCGTCCTCAATCTTTTGGTAGTCACTACAGCTGAAATTATCAAAGTATTCCCTATAACTGTCACTACTAAGTAAGAAGGAACAAAATAGTAACAACACTCGCTTCAAATATATCATATTCATTTACAGGAACACTATTTTCACTAGATATTGTAAAATTATTTCGCTCATTAAAATTATTTGTTTCATTGTACACAGTATTTTCGTTTAGACCATTTACTATATGGTACATATGTCCAGTTAGATTCATGTTTCCTTTTGCACCGTCTGTTAGTACTTCTGTATCTATATCTGCTGTGGAATTCCATTTTAGTATATTTTCTATTAATTCAATGTCTGCAATGGAGATCATTTACGCTTGCCGTTGATTCTGATTCTGTGACCCCATTATCTGTAACAAATATAAATATTTTTATTTTTTATCTGTATTAGAATGTTATGTAGTCTGTCCAGTACTTAGATCTTAATAGATAAAATATTAAAATTTTAACCATTGGACTGTTGGATTTTGATACTGTAATTTGGCCGTAGACTTATATTTCATTTAATATTATCAATACTCATTATATGATACTTAACTATAAAATAGCTTCTATTTTACTCTAAGTCGTAGGTGTTACATGTAAAAAATGACATATAGGAGATTTTTAAAAGAAAGGTTTTTACACAATATCCCTGATCAATCACATTGGATTACATTCGTTTTGCATTTAAAAATATATCTTTGAAATATGTTTATTAAGGGTCATTAAAAGTAGTATCAATAGTAGTAATAGTATATTGTAACAAATAGTATTTTTTTATGAATACATATTTATAATTAAGATGAAGATAACAGGAAAAATAACTTTTTTAAGCTATCAAAACACTACTTAATTATCCAAATCATCTTGGTAAGGACATTAGGTTCATGGTATGAAAAATTAAAACCTCATGGGATGCGGACACATGTGCAATTTTTCAAACATTTTCAAGAAACTGGATAGCAGGAAGCAGTAAGAAATAGTACACTATTTCAGATGGCAGATTTCAGATCAAACAAGCGTTTTTTTATTAAAGTGGGGAAAAATTCAATGCGGAAATATATTGTTTTTCTCTTTTGGATTATATGTATGTACTAGCTGTGCCCGCAACTTCGTCTCTGTAGAATGTTAAAATAAAACCCTTAGTTACTTCTTATTACATCTGTTATAAGTCAGTAACAGTCCCGTCAAAATTGGTCCAGCCGTTCCAGAAATTAGCTGGAACAAATACACAGATATAAATAGAAAAATTGTAAAAAACGTTATTTTGGTATATATGCGCTGTGTATACATAGATATGCATTAGATTAATAAAATGATGTATTAATAAAAGGAATCAAAATATGTAGCGTTTATTATTTAAAAATATTTTTATTTTCATCCCCTGCCTGATTAAATATAAATACCCTAGGCGGGTTAAAACAAAAAATCTTCAATTAACCTAATGTCAAGGTACCCTGAAGGAGACGGTGGTCCGCAATAGGCGGGCCGTCTCGATTATGCCTATTGCAATAAAATTATGAAATGAAATAAAATTAACGCCTCGATCGGCGTCGCAGGTTTCCGCTGGGTTTTAGTAAACAGTATTGGGTTCACGGATGAGTCCCACAGTACCATCCGCAAGGTGCCTTGCGCGCGGATGAACTGAGTAAATTGCATTCTCAGCGACAAAAAAAAGTGTCGAGACAAACCTTTCTCTACAATCCGCACGTATCCGAGACATTACTCACAAAGTGGCACGGAATTCAACACCGTGCTTTATCTTATCACCAGAGCGGATAAATTAATAAAAATTAATTATAATCGTTATTAACATTTTTTAACACTTAGGAAATTGAAAATCATTTTTTTTTTAACGTATAAAAATCCCGCTGCGTTCAAATTTATATACGTTTTCTAAAAATATGTTTTTTTATGTACAATCGTTTCACCGAATGGGAATCTAACCCATAACAATCGCGTATACAGTGAGACGATGTCACACTGCACCATGACGGCTACTAATAATATAAATACAGAATTTTTCATTTAATTTAATTTGTTATATAGTTATTTACTAAAATAATTGCTATTTAATCCTTATTAAGCATTTATTCAGTTAATTGAACAATAATTTCAACTAAAGTAGATAAATATCTAAAAGGTCTATCTATTCTTAAAAGACTGATCTTCTAAAGACCTCTTCACAAGATTGCCGTAGGATGTCCATTATTACTTACAATGTAAATCGTTTAGCTATGTACTATGACAATGGCTAAATCATATTCGTTTTATTTCCGTCGATTGCTAATTTATATTTCTAGAATCTTCTAATTGTCGGTGAAAGTTTCAAGCATTGATTTTCATTAAGGAAGCATTTCAAGGAGTAAGAGGATTCTAGGTTAAGAAAAACATAGAACATAGTGACTTGTCATAAGGTCTTTGACTTTGAAGTGCCAATAAAGTGTGCAGATAAAAAATAGAATGACAACACTTAGCCTTTGTTTTGTATTAAATGGAAATGAATAAAAAAAACCAGTATGGCAGAAAGATCAGAGAGTGCCCAGTGTCTAGACACTCCGTTTTGTGCGTTCCATCCGAATTTAAGACATTGTGGAGTGGTGGAGCTCATGCACCACGATAGCCTCTATATTATTTAAGCAAAATATATATTTTATAAAAGTTATATAAGCTTTTTATTGGTATATTTTATCAGTTATATATTTATATCCAATTTCTGAATTGAACCCAAATTTAAACGTTGCCGTAATCACTTCAAGAATAAAATTTGCTATTTTTATATTACGCTTTTCCATTTCCAGAATTGAACCTACAACCATTGCATCATGTAGTAAAGAAAATTTCCAAGACGTTAAAATATTTGTTATAATATTTATTAGAAGACTTTCAGTTTTCGCAAGAACTGAGAATTGGGACAAGCATTTTTATAAGTTTTCTCTAAAGTAATGTGTATCTGTCGTCGGCGTTAAATATTTTAAATATAAATTATATTTACGCTTTTATTTTATTTAAATTTATGTTACAAATTAAGTAGGCTGATATAACTCTAAGAGTTGTTTCAGGGCTTTAATAAGTCAATTTAAATTAGGTAGTCTAAACTAGGCAGAAGTTTATATATTAATTTGGTACTTTTAGTAATTCTACTACTTACTTGACATTAGAAAAATTAAAACAATATTTGTATGTTAGTCTATTTGCTTATTTGTGTAAATGTTTGACGGGTAACGTTGATAGATAGTAGGTGATTTTTTATCAAAACGTTTCGGGTGAAGCCGCTAGATTGACCTAGTATACCTACCTAATTATTTAAGTAAAGAACGAAGTGTCTTGAAAACATTTTTCGCAGTCTAAGTAACATGTATAAAAAAATCCTAAAACTGTCCAAATCAATTCATATTAAATATTTTCAAATTGGCTTCTTCAAACTTTTTTTTCTTTACTTATTTCCAATACCATGTGGGGCAGAAAATGACTAACAAGATAAGTCATTCCACATATTACGTACATCTAATTTATTAGACACTAGCTACCCGCTTGCGGTTTCGCCTGTTTAAACTAGACGATTAAACTATTTCATTTTTTATTTATGAACCGATTGAAATAATATTAACACTTAATGTTAAGGGAAGCTTACAAAAATACAATAGTCAAAACTAAATTTAGATTTATTAAGCCGTTTCTGATATCAGAGGGCACAGACAAACTGAAAGAAAATTTAAGATCATTGTATTGGGTTCAATTATATTGATAAATGTCCCCAATTAAATATTTTTTCATGTATCCTCCATGTAAAGACATATATATGTACAGATTATATATGTATAGATTATAGACTTTTGATTACACCACATAATGAATGAGAGTGAATACAAAAAATAAGAATACAAACGAATGAAAGGAATTAATAATGAAGAGTAAAGACAGAGGTTGGGAGTTCAATGTCTACTGCCCAGATTTTATTGAAACTTATATAATTTCCCGGATCTGGTAATACAAAAGGCAGCGTCCAAAGTTCACTTATTAACAGACAATGTCTTGAATTCAGACGAAAACCGGAAAACGGAATATCTTGACATTTTTTTTTCCGTTTCTCGATCTTTCTGTGCAGGTAAAAAAATAAACAAGAAGTAAATACGGAAACGGATGTACTACAAATAACTATAATTAGCTATTTTCTTTCGTTTCCGGATGGTTTTTGTTCAGATAATAACTTATCGAGAGATAGATTGTAACAGGTGGCAAATTACGAGGTCGTTAAGCCTACACTTATACGGTTTAATGAAATTGTATTAGAGGAGATTGTCTTAGCGTTAATTTGTACTGGATATATATTGATATTTAAAAATAATGTGCATTCAGTTGTGGATTGGAATTTAAGTGTATGTTACAAATATGAATTACAGAGCAGTCTATGCAGTACTGATGTGATTCATAGTTCATCTCATATATCATAACTTTATGGGTACTGAATATAGAATAATTTTAGATACATGTTTTTAGATGAACATATCGGTATATATATATTATTATATAATATTCAGCTTTTTAGTATATTATTTTAAAGTAAGTCGTTTATTTTTGGTATGCTGAGAGAAGTAAGTGGTATGACACAATATTTTCCATATTTTGTTTATTAATAGTATGTTTTCCATATTTTAAATAATTTAGTGGTGTGTTGTTAATATTGTTAAATATATTCTTCCCTCTGAATGCGAAATAAACTCGCAATCAAAGCAAGTACAGTTACACACATTCCAACTGTTTCACTAAAATGTCATTTTATATTTTACTATTACTATAGTAAACTACAGTGTTAAAAAATAGCTTTACGCCCCTTTTTTTTGCACGTATCAGTAGTGGCATGTAGAACTTAGTGTGAAGATATTTTTTTCCACGTTAATATGAAATATTGATATTTCATCTATTAACTCTTCAACTTTTAGGAGGTAAGCTCTAAGCATTTTTTAAACTAGACTGAAATATGAAACGTTTTTTATTTACTTTAGAACAACTAGTTCATAACCGTCAATAAGCGATTAAAGCCATGGGACTCGATGGTGTGGGTTCATATCCCATAAGGAATAATAGACATATAGTAAAGAAAAAGTAAATAAATGTTTGAAGACAATTTTTTTTTAGTTATAGTTTATAGTTTAGTTATAGTTTATATATTAGTTATAATTATAGTTTAGTTATATAAATTAGTTATTTTAACAACTTATCGTTCAATCCACTTTCCGCCCGAATTCTATTAATTATATTCTATTTACCACCGGTTCACTAAAGTAAATGCCGCAGACCTGAGAAGAACCGGCGCAAGAAACTCACCGGGATTTCTATTTTTTTTTTCAATACATTAATTTACTGATTCGAAATCGAACCCACAACCAACCGCGTTTAGAATCAGAGATCCCACTGTGTCTCGACGGCTTCGAAGTAAATATATATAGTCTAATATTAACTTTGACTGTATGTTCTAATATACAAGTATGTAAATATTAAAAGCATTGTTGTGAAATGCTTCTACACAACTATTCTATTATTGAAACAAAAAGATTTCGAAAACTGTAGCTTGTTTTAATAGCTGGGTCGTTATAGTTTCCATGTTGTAAAACAAATGTACTTACAAATATAATATTAGAACATAGTATAACATTCGGTAACTATAGTGGCGCAGTGGTCCAGCGCCTGACTGCGAATGCGATTTGTTATGGGTTCGATCTCCATTCCGAGGAATGTTTGTATTTAAATTTCATATTTTCGCTCTGGAGCTCTGCTAGTTGAGTTACACCAATCAATACGCTGTCTTGAACACGGACGGAAAGTGGAGAACGATGTGTCTTGACAGTGGGTTCCCTTTGGCTACCCTACCATATTACTATAAGATCACTTATCATCAGGTGACCCAAACGCACGTTTACTTGCCTTGCCTACAGTAAAAAAAACAAAGAATGAAATATACGTGGCGTTCAGTCCATTTTTCGACACGCCATGTCTCGATTTTAGGAGAATTGACTGCCTTATGTAGGGCTTTTTTAAAAATTATAAGAAATTGAAATTGAAAACCGTTCTGATCGTTAAGCCATGCGTTCTCCATCCAGCTACGAAATTCTTATACGCTTAATACAACTTATATTTGTTGTTAGGATCTCTGTAGAGAGATTTTTACAAATTTTTGTAAAAATCTCATCATCACCACATCCCTTCCTCACCGTCTCATGTATTAACTACCCTCTTTGTCCTATGAAAACTCATAGGACAAAGAGGGCTTATTATGCCGTTTAAATACAAAAATACTATAAAATTAATAGAAAGGAAATATTAAATATTGATAATATTTTTATAAAGTATATTTGAATCTCAATTATTTTGATTTCGCTGGAATTATCCAGAGTAAGTTTACCCTTTTCGGGATTAGAGTCAGCTACCTTCACAAAGTTAAGTAATAATAACGCCAATATTTTTCACTAAGAAGTTATTTCCTTTTGAAGTTATCAAACATCAGCGTAACACATTAAAACTTTGACTCGTAAGTTTGTAAATTATAAGAATATGAGATAAACCCTTTAGAAACATTATTATTAAAGTTTTATATAGCTTCTCGCCTACTTTTACAGCTTCACCTTTTTCCCTCATATCAGGGTAGTCAGAGAGAATCTAATGTCAAGATATTGCGTGTTGAGCGACCGAGCTCAATGTCGAGCTTTGTCTTGTCACCAGAGTGGAGAAATGAAAATAATTTAATTATAATCATTTCCCCGAGTGGAAATCGAACCTACAACGATCGCGTATCGATCACACGCTGTCACACTATGTCACAATAACCTTTATTAAAGCACTAAGTATGCATATATAATATGATATTATTATTTCAATTTTTATTTTAAAATTTATTTAAAAACAAGAAATAAGCCAATCCTAAAATACAAGAAAAAATCTTAATTTTACATAATTACTTTAGAAACTCCGCTTAGTCTATAATCTTAGCTTCTTTTTATAATATTTAATCGCTTAAATTAACCTACAGGAGGTAAGCTGTAAACCTTTTTAAAGCTAGACTGAAATATGATTATTATTTTCATTTACTTTAGAAGAACTAGTTCGAAACTATCAATAAGCGATTAAAGCCAAGAGATTCAATGGTGCGGGTTCAATTCCAACAACGAATAATAGACATTTAAAATTTAGTGGACATATAGTAAAATATATATATAATAGTGAATAGTTGTGGATTATAATGAAACTTTTAATGGGTTTTCTAACCACGGTGGTGCAGTGGAACTGCGTTTGACTGTAAACGAGATGGTTGATTCTTCGATCCTGCCTCGGGTAATGAAAATATTTAAATTATTTTAATTTTTCTGTTCTTGTAAGAAAAACCGAGACGTTGAGTTCCGCCACTCAACACGAAATGTTTTGAATTCAGGCGCAAAGCGGAGGAAAATACATATTTATAAAACGTATGAAATTTTTAATGCAGCTAGATTTAAACCCGCGCCTCTTTGCAACCGTCCAAGCACTCTGACCGCTAAACTGAGTTATATAAATTTTAATGCACCTATATAAGTGAAACTTTAAAAGTTATAATAATTTATATGTTTTAAAATGCTGTAACAGTTATTTAAAACCATTTTTACAAAAAATGCAATGCTTAACATTGCAACATGCAATGCGATATTGCAAATCGGTACAAATATAATTAGGTGTATTCCTATATAAAAAAGTTATTAAAGTAGCATTTTAAATGTCCCGCCGTCAGTTGAAAACGATAACATTAAAATTAAACAATAAATAACCTTTATGCTACAATTCATACGAATTAAGTTTAAAGGAAACCAAGTAAGAAAATATGTTTATGAATACTAGTTTCGTACCTTAATTTCAAAATGTGTAGAAATCGTGAAAAGAAAGATCTAACAATAACTTTGTTAAAGAATTGAACCAATATCTCAATATCTGTGTAAAGTTAACAACTGTGCCGCAAAGGTGTCATGTAATATCGCAAAACAGCCTTTGGCGTGAAATGAAAAAATGTAAACGAATATTACAGGCGTTATAAGTCACGAGTTATCAGTAATTTATTTTAACTGCCGCATTTGAAGTGACATATACGTTCACAAGTCAAATAAACGTTCAATTAAACATTGAGTGTTGGAAGGTCAAAAATTCAAACATAAGCATTTCATCAATTTATTGAATTAAGTCACAATTAAGCTGGAAAATGAACGAATTTAAAGATAATTAAAAGTTGTTTACATCGTGGGTATAATAAATAAATTTAAGGCGGCGCAGTGTGACAGCGTCTGACTGTTTGACGTGGTTGTGGGTTCAATTCAAATTCGTAAGTATTGAAATTATTTAAAACGTGTTGACCCTACATTTCCGTCGAAAACAAACATTACTAAAGTTTATCATTTTTAAGTAAATAAAAACTTCGAACTTACTAATGTACTGAAGAATTGGTTTGAAGTGAATTTATATGCGGGAGAAGTTGGGGCGAGAGGTATAACAGCGAAATCTCTCTATAATCTACTAAAAGCCTGTCTAGGACTACCATCAGCTCGTTTCTGGCACGTATTTCGAAGGTGACATTAGTAGGGTATTCTTAAATATGGTTAGGTAGCGAGAGGCGAGCGTTAATTAATTTTAAAGAGGCCTCACTTGGCTACTCGTGGGTCGCAAGTCCCAGCCACTGCTTCGGGCTCCTGTTCTGCAACACGACATGCGCCCGTACGGTGAACCCATTGAATAAGAAGAGGTTCGTTTTGAGTTCAGTACAGAATAAAGTAAAAATTTCTGCTCTAAAGTTAATTTTCATTTAAATAGCGATGTTTGTGTACACATATGTATATAACAAATGTATATCAACATCCATTTTATATCTATTTTTATAATCATAACCTTATTGATTTTATTAGTATAATAACTCCCGACCCTGTAATTTTCAACATTGATACAAGATATGAGTTTTTTAATGAGATATACCTGAGTTTTGCATTTGAAATTACGCTTAAGAAATGTTCGTTATTTAACACCGAGTGGAAATGAATTGAAAATACAAATTAAAAGCTCGACGATGCTGGCTGCATATCAAACGATCTTGACTGTCACTTTTCATCTGCCTTCATCTTCAATTTTCACTTCAAAGTTAACTATTCATGAATTGCAAGTTAAGTTTACTTAGTAAAGGAAATTACTTCTACGCAGCAAAACTTAGGGGAAGAATTTCTTAAAAAAAAATATATGCGATTGTGTCTCTAAATCGACGGCAAAAAAGATACAAAAGATATCTGCATTTTACTGAACTTAACTATTTTACATAATTTAATTTAAAAAGATTTTTACAACTACACATTTTAAACTAGCTGACGAAGTACACACACACAACTATCCGTATCTGCGTCGTACAGTCTGGCTGGTCATTTAGTGTTTGAAAAGGTGTCAGTCGCGTGATTGACTTTTTCTTAAGTTTATATACTTTTTTATTCCTACAAAATCAAAATTAAAAAGGAAAACAATTTTGTCTAGTATTTACTGTTTTAAAATACGTTTCTAATTTAAAATACTACAAGTAAATTGTCTATTATTTACGAACTTGCAAGTAACCGGAAATAAATAAAGTTTGCATTTGCATTCTAATATTCTTATTAGTAATAGTGGTGGCTGTCAGTCATTTAAAGATATATAGACATTCAGACTGGTGCAGGTGCTGACGGAGCATGGCTGCTTCCGTTCAGAGAGGCGTTGTAGTAGTATGCGGGAGCGTTACTGCAACGTCTCGCCGGGGTGGAGAGAGTTTCCGGTTTGTTTTAGTGGGTAGTATCAGGTATACTTGCTGAGTCACACAGAACCGCCAGTTCCTGCAAGGGTCTGCACACGGGCGGTCTGCGCAAAAGCATTTCCCAGCGTCACAAAAAAAAGGTTGGAACTATTTGGGGCTCGCTGGCTCACTGGGGACGCTGGAAAACGTATTTGCTGTAGCCCCAAATTTCCGTATTCTATTTCAGGAAAAAATATGTCTAAATTTAAAATATCCTGTCTGTTTAAAAAAATACGTTTCCAGATAAAATAAATATTAAATTATTTTTTTGATGTAAAATTGTATATATGTTCTTGATTTACAGAGTATTTTTGGAGTACACTGTAGAGGTATTCCTGCAGTCTTTTACACATATATAAAGATACTAATCAGGGCTCCTAAAGCTTTGACATAATAAAAAATATATTTGATGTGTAAGCACCGTTCTCAGTTTAATGATTCTGCAACTGCGCAGTCTCAAACATTTAACAATAAAGAAGTAAAGAGAAAACACAAAAAAAACTAACAGAACAAAAAAGGCACGGATAAAATAAGTAGTTCAGGGTCTTCAACTCGTTGTAGATAAAAATCTATAACAAGTTGTAGGCCTCAACTTTTCTTGCTTGAACTATAAAACAAAAAAAGCCCAATTTTTCTCGTTCCCGTAAGAATTTCAGAAAGTACTCGACTAGTCCTTCCCTATAATACCCAAGGAACCTGCATGCTAAATTTTAGAAGATTTTTTTTATAAGCATTACAGTCGCTTGTTATTAAGAAGTGGAACAAATAACAGTCTTTTTATCAGCTTCACGTTTTTTGCCGTGGAGCAGTGTCCGCAATGAGAACCTAGTAAGAAGATACTTCATTCTCCACTTTCCACCCAAATTCAACGCCGCACTTCATCTAAATATAATCATGAAACCCAGAATGGGAACCGAACCCACAACCAATCACGTTTACAGTGACATCAAGAAACAAGAATGTAATTAGTAAGTCTGTAACTAATCACCTCATTTGGAGAACAATGTAAATACAACAAGCAAAGCATATGTGGTGCCTAATTTATTAATGTCAAACAATAAATATTAATTTAAAGCGAATTTCTAAGTAAAATGCACCTAAATTTGCGTATATATAAGAAACTATATTGTTTGGCGCCCAGTGTGTTGTCCCAACAATACAATTTTAGGAAAAATGTAAATTTAGTTACGTAAATATGTTTTTAAATACGCCAGAAACGATGTAACGTTTCATAATAATCGTTAGCAATTTTTTTAGCAAGCGATTTTTTTACGTTATATGAATTTTGGCGCCCAACGTGGGCTTTATTTATTTTTTCATTATCGTTCTATCGTACATTATGTACTATAAAATATGGTAAATTTGTTATTTTTAAGGGTTATTTGAATAAATAGGTTCCAGTTATTAAAGTAATTAAATTAAAGTAAGGATTGAAGCCATTGTGGCACAATATCGCAACGTCTAATTGTCGTCTAATTGAACGTGATTGGTTGTGGGCTCAATGCCCCAGTCGGAGGAATGATATTTAAAATATTTTCATTGTTCCGCTCTGGTAGCTAAGATAATCGCGTCGTGGAGCTCCTACACGTAATGTCTTGATTTCGGGTGGAAAGTGAAGAACGGAGGAACTTTGATACTAGATGCTATGTGGAAGAAAGCGTGTAAATTAATCTATTCGATATGATTACTTTTAGCTACGTGTTAAGTATTTTAATTTTTTATTATACAGTTCGACTTTGGAAGTATGAAACTGAATATTAAAAGAAATTAAATCAGATAAGATATTTGAAAATAAATCAGAATATCTTTTATATATATTGATTTATTTTCAAATAGGTTGTAGGTTCAATTCACATACGGATGATTATATTTAAATTATTTTTATTTCCCCGCTCCGGTGAAAACACCAAGCGAGGCGTTCACGTCCGCTTCACAATACGCAATGTCTCGGTTTCGGAAAATAAGTTAGAAAAATAGATCTCAATTGCAAATACGCAATACACAGGAAACGTTTGCTTATTTCTAATGTGAAAAGAACAATATTTCATTCTAAAATATTTTTATGAAGGATGATGTAAAATATGATCAGTTTTATAAAACGTCTTCTACCTCCTTTGTTACGGTAGAACGCTGTCACTGGCATGTTGAAAGGTAAAAAATCATTTTCACAAAAATAAGAAAAAGCTGTATTTGCAATGTTTATTTTTAATTTCAACGTGTTCTCACTTTTATTCGCTTCAAAATACTGCGGTGATATTTACTTTTTTCACTTGTAAATCGCGCTTTAATATTTTTTTATATCTTTACAGCAATAATGGTCTAGCATTTAAGGTATTTGATAGAATTTATCACTTACTTATAGGATATTTAAATCTTTATCTAATCAGTCTGAGGAGACACCTCTATTATAAATACAAACAATCCTCAATCCGTGTTTCAAATTTAAGATTATTATTCAATATATCAGAAATTCGTAACTATGAAATTACTAATAATATACTTGAATGGTTTTCAAGTGGCGCGGGTTCTAATCCCGCTGCGTTTAAATTTTTATACGTTTTCTAAATATGTCTTTTTCTAAATATGTATTTTACTAACTTTGAGTAAATTTCGATTTTATTAGACTTTTTAATGTTTTGCCTTTCATGATTACTGATAATGATAGTATTGGATAATGAATAATGCTAGAAAATTGCAAATTGGGAGCGCTTTCTATTAATTATGGCGTATTGAATGAATAATAATAGGTAAATATTTGCTATTTCTGACTAAACTTTGGTTATATTCTGATGAATTAATATTTGCTTTGATAAATACAGAAGAGTTAATCATATAAACGCAGTGATTTCAGGTTCGATCACTGAACATTTTTATACTTAAATTTGGTTTGGTTTCTCAAGTAACACATATAGCGGCGTTGAGTTCCAACACTCAGTTGGCAATTACTCAATTCGGGTTCAGAGCAGAGAATAGAGTATCTTGACAGTAGGGTTTCTCTACCTAATGTACTATTTGGGTAAAATCGTAAAGCTACAGAAACGTACATTACCAATATACGTTTCTATGATATGTTTAGACATGTAATATTTTTAAAATATGTAAAAATTCTAAGTAAGTTAGCAAGCAAGTTAGACAATACTGAAAAATTTAGACATAAGTCTGGAAACATTATTGCTTATCAAAACTACTATTGAGTGATCAAATTTATTGGGCCTACATTATTTTTAGGGGTCAATTCAAAGTTCCTTATTGTAACCCCAGAAATTCAATTATTGACCACATTCTCATTTTAGAAAAACGAACTTTTGTTTCAATTCTCTGCTTCTATGAATGTGTAGATTTTACATCTAAAATAGTATCAAAATTATTGTATTTTTACAGCAGTGTAACTGAGGAACTTAACCAACCAAACCGACTTCGAAATTGACTACTAACATTTTTATTAAGTTATTTTCCTGTAATCTTTGTTTGTATATATTTTTGAATATAGTTCCTATTTTAAATATGATTGTACTTCATTAAAGTACATTCTATTGTATATTTTCTGGTCTGGATTCCTTTTTAGCATGCAATCTTTTAAAAAAAGATAAAAGATAACCGTACACAGGTTATCTTTTCATTTACGGATCAATCTCTCTTATGCGTTCTCCATACAACGTGATGACATTCGCGAAGTGATTAAAGAACTGATATGAACTATTGTATATTTTCTGTGTTAAAGTGTAACAAGCATTGGTAAACGTACTTAATAAAATAAAAATAGACAATAATAATAATGAGTACCATCGTGGCGTCACACTCGGGGGAATAATTAAAATATTTTCATTTCTCCGCTCTAGTACCTGAGACAAAGCGCAGCGTTGAGTTCCGCCATGCGCAATTACTGGAGGAAAATAGAGAACAGAGTGTTTTAATATCAGGTTCTCTCTGACTAACCAGCTATGCTGTAAACAATGCGAGTCTGACTCAATTATACTTTATAAGTAACGAATAATCCAGTCAGTTATTTTTAGCTGTGATTGTATTTTTATTTGTAAAATTATATTTCATTGGCTTTACGTATTATCCCTAAAGCAGAAGACAAAACAAGAGCGAAGTGTGAAATATCACGGTCACAATATACCACTTTCACCATATATACCGTAATCAATCTCTTTCTTTTATAGTTTCTAGAGGACTTTCAAGCTCACATGTCCCTCTAATAATGTGGGTGCCGTCATATCTCAGTCGAATAGCGTCTGTTTGCAAACGCAATGGTTGTAGGTTTGGTTTTCACTCGGCATGATAATATTCAAATTGTTTTCATTTCCCGCTCTGTAAAAAAAAAGTCAATACTGCTATTGAGTCCTTGTCATTATACAATGTCTCGAATTTGGGTAGATAATCGGAGAATGGAGTGTCTTGACACTAGGTGTAGGTATTATAGTAACATAACAGTTTATATGTATGTATATATAGTTACATATTAATTGTTTAATTTTTATTTTTCCACCACCTAACCGTTTATTATTATAACAGCTTCTTTTCAGCCTAAAGGTTGTCTGGAAGAGATAGCTACTTAGCCATAAGCCTGCCTTTTGTGCATTCCTTTTTTAAATGTGCTTCTTACCTATTGTTTTTGCCAATGTAATGTGGTGTGCAAATAAAGTAATAATAATAATAATGTTGATAATATTAGAATAATCTTTGTTAGTCGTAAATTAAAGATATTGTCTTCTACTTCACACAATTCCAATTTATTACCCAATTATTACTTTTTTAATAAAATCCTCGTATCATCTCTCCGTTCTTAATATCCCACTACCCCCCCTTTTTCAATGTTACCATACTAACAATTTATATTAAATAATCGTAAATATAGTTAAAATCACAAGAACAATTATAAAATTACTTAATATGCTAACAATAATGTGCTTAAAGTTTAATAAAAAAGACCCTCCTTTAGCAGACTTACTATATTTTATTATAAAAGTTGATGCAATGCTATGCTTACATTGATTTTTTGTAGTTTCTTAATTACGCCAAATAGAGGCTTCAACTGTCAAACGTAAAATCCCTTTTCTTTCTACTGCTTTGTAGAAATTTTTGGTGTGTATACTCCTCACCAAAAATAAAATAAGATTAAAAAAGCTTTTTTATTTTCTGACTTTGTATGATAAATAAATATATATATATATATATATATATAAAACTTAGGAAATATTATACAACTAAACATAGTAATAGCTACATTCTATTTATAAACTTACACACACTATTTATAAAGCTATATTTTTTATCATTATATTAATTTACTTATATTAACTTACTAGCGACCCGCTCGAATCTACACGACTATAACTACCTATTTTGTTTGATCGACCGTCCGCGTTCTCACTTAAATCACAAACTTAGCTTTTAAATTGTTGTATTTTTTTATTTATGAACCGATTGAAATGAAATAATAACTGATTTTTAAGTGAAGCTTACAAAAATACAATAGATAAAACTGAAATTAAATCCATTAAGCCGTTTCTGAGACGCATAGACATACTGAAAAAATCTGTTACGTCGATAAATGCCCCCAATAATAATTTTTCCCATATATATTCCATGTACAGACCTGTTACATTTTATTATATGTAGGTATTATCGTCAAATAATTATTTATGTTTGTGGTTGATTTTTATTTGGATTCTACCTTCTTTTCTTGTTGCATTTATATAACTCGTTAAGAAAGTTCAACTTCAAAGTATAGCTTTCTACGTCCAGAAGTTTTGTCTGAGCACTATCGGCTATAATATAATTAAGCTGCACATTGTTTCTCAGTCAGTCAGCAAGTGACGATAAACCTTTACATAAAACGTGTCTCAAGATTTAACTATCATAAGAAGAAAAATCCGTCCAAGCGAAAAAAGATACAGAATATTCGCAAAATATTGGTAGTTATAATTAAAAAACAAATACATCCCATACATCATCGTGGCGCAGTGGCACGGAATCTGACTGCAAACGCAATTGGTTGTGGGTGCTATTATCATTTGGGGGAATAGTTATATTTTAAATATTTTCATGTCTTCGCTGTGGTATCAAGATAAAGCGTGGCGTTGAGATCCGCCACTCAACACGCAATGTCTTCGAGTGAAAAGTGGAGAACGGAGTGTCTTACCTCTAGTTTCTTTCTGACTCTTTGTGATATTTAAAATATCATAAAGCTGTGATAAATTATCAAAAGATTTAACTTTATTTATAATTCCTCGAAAAATCTGATGTTATATTGTTTTACTTAAAGTTGAGTAGTAATGAGGCTCACCACACTTTGTCTTAACAGAACGGAGAGATAAAAATAATTCTAATATAATCACTCCCTCAAGTAGTGATCGAACCCACAACCAAAATAAAAAAAAACTACTTTTAAAATAAATCGAAAACGAGCTAACTGCAGTCAGAATATTCTTAATTTGCCTATGTCATTTGTATATATATATATCTACCCAATTATTGATGAAATCTTCTTCTTATAAAGTCTTGACATTAGATTTTTTCTGCCTACTGAAAATACTAGTTGCTATTCGCGACTTCGTTCGCGGACGATCAGACGAACCATCCAATTGGCATCTTAAGTTTCGACTTGAAAACTTAAATCGAGATGGAATTTTAATTGTAACTTTCCTGCTACCAGTTCAGCTGCTCTACGTCCTTTTTATGGTTATTATCATTTAATAGCCATTATCACTGTGCATATTTCTAGTTAATTTATTTCTGCATATTTCATATATGGCAATGCTAGATCTTGTGCACCATAGGTTCGCTCGTAAGCTATGTTTCGAACTAAAGTGAATTTAGGATCTTGGCGCTTATTAAGTAATTTGTTTATTTTATTATTATATATTTTTTACTGTTTATTATTATTGTTTATATATTTTAGAGAATTACATAGTTAATTTGTTGTTTGTTATGTTTGTAGTCTGTAATATAATTTTTTTAGTTTCTTAATTTTTTTCTAATGTAAGTTTTTAAATTATCACCTTAACTGTACTGTTTTTCCGCTTTTTTATAAACTAAATATTGTTATGCATGTTGAATTAGCCTATAAGTATGGTATACAATTATTACAAAACATATTTTAAGATTGCGCTCTACTATAAATAAGCTCTAGTAAAAAGTTTTTTAAACTATAATTAACGTTAGTGACTTCAGATGTTTTTGATGGTATATCTTTTTTCTTATAGTATAGAAAAAGCCAAAATATTGAGAGAGTTGAGGAGGAGGTATGTTGGTGCCACTTGATGGTAGGAGGGGAACCCCGCCGCCCATAACCCCGTGTAACACCAGCTACAGTTGCCTTGCAGGCCCTTAAAGTGAAGAAATACATGCTTTTGGAGGTACCCATGTCGTATCCACCTAGAAACACTACCGCTCGTAGGCTGTTTGTGAAGATTCTGTCGTAATCAGCTTACTCGTCTTTTAAATATTACTAACAGACAATTAAATTTTATTTATATGTATATATTTTTGTGGCTTCACTTTTAGCTAAAACTGAACGCTCAACTTTTGTCACAGCGTTAGTTTCAAATTATTTTCACTTTATTATAAAAAATAGAGATTCTATTTATTCTGAATCTATAAGAGGAAAAAAAAGTGAATAGCGATATGTACTTTTTACAAAAAAAATTGCTATATAATTTCACTAGATTTTTTTAGTCTTTTTATATATAAAATACATAATATAAATATGTTTGAAGCATAACAACTTCAAGTAAAACCATTTGGCGTTAAAAATAATAATTAGGGTATACATTAATATATTACTATTTTTTGTATAATTTTAATAGCTCTTAGAATATCGATATCTGAGTATATTGCCAAGTTTAAAACTTAAAGTTATTAATATCTAATCTAATTATGACACCATTAAAACGTAACATTTTTCTTTTGTTTGTGGAATTATTAGATCTTCATTTCTTCATTCTGATTCAATAAAAATTTAAAGAAAACCAACAAACCAAAAATTCTGTGGGATAGCGGACTACGTCATCCTGGTTTATGACGGTGTCGACTGATAATGAAAAGAACTATCCCGTGACCCGGTGTCACGGTTCACGGGTGAAAAAAAAGTATATATAGATAAAAAAATATATAACTTAAATATATTTTTTAAGGTTCACACTTTTGCTTGTAGATCAGTGTAGTCAGAAAGAAACTAGTAGTTCCAAAATTGAGACATTACGGGTGCGTGGTGGAATTCAACGCAGCGTGTCGTAGGTACAAGGAGATGAAATGAAAATAAATTTAATAAAATCATTCCAATGAGTGGGAATCGAAGCCACACAGAATCGTGTTTGCAGTCAGACGCTGCCCCACTGTGCCATGATAGCTTCAATATATTTTTAATACATATAAATAAAAATTCAAAGCTTTCATAAATAAGATAAGCTTAAACTAAAAATTTCTTCTCTTTATTTACCAAGTTTATTCTTGTACCGGAAGTACAATAAATTATGACTTCCGCGGTAACATCTTTCATACCATTACGTATGTATCTCACTTTATATGAACGTTTGTTTTTGAAATATTTATTTTTATTACTACGTAACGAAAATGCCACAATAGTTTCAAAAATAAATAATATAATATATGAAAAAGATAAAAATTGAGTGTTTGGGGCACGGTGGATGTGGGTTGGATCCCCATTTGGGGGAGAGACACATTTAAATTGTTTTCATTTCTTCGCTATGGCACTCGTAATACAAAATGCGACGTTAAGTTTTCGACGCAAAATATCGAGCTGAAAGTTAAAAACGGAGTGTTTAAAGATTTTTAGTAGTAGTAGTTACTCTCTGTATGAGAAAAATGAAGATACAAATATTTATCAGTTTAAAAAGGTAGACCTAGTTTTGTTTCACGAAAAGATTACATCAATATATATATATATATATAAACAATACACTATGTCTCGAATTCGGGCGGAAAGCGGAAAACAGAGTGTCTTGGTACTATATTCTTTTTGACCTGCTATTTTAGAAAAAGCCTGAAGTTGATATAAATAGCCATAATCATTGTTACTTTATAAGTTGCACTATGATGAAAATTCGTAGTTTTATGCATAGCGTTTTAATTAGAGCTTGCCACGTTTTTAATAATAGTTGCAAAAGTAATCTGTATTTATAAGTCAGAAGGAAAATACATCTACACTCATGTGAATAATTTTATATTATATATACTTATCTATATCTATACATATAATAATAATGTAACTGAACGCTGTCTGTACATGAAAGATATATGAAAAAAAAATATTTTTAGAGGCATTTCTGAGTGTAGTAGAACCGTATAATAGAATAAAACGATGACTTTTAATTTTTATTTTTGTTTGTTTGTTTGTTTGTATACGCTAATCTCAGAAACGATCAGATCAAATCTTAATTGCTTTAGATTCAATTTTGTTTTACAATTTTTGTATTGTGGTAAACTACCTTCAACATTTTGTGTTAATTTCATTCTAATCTATTCATAAACAAAACAGTTACAACCATTTAAATTATAAATTTAAGCAAAGTTCGTGATTTAAGTGAGAACGTGGGCGGGCGAAGAAACGAAACAGTTTAATTGTTAAAGCAGGCAAATGACATATACAAGCTGCACGCTTTTTCCCGCGTCAGAAAGAACCTAGCGTCAAGACACTCTGTTCTTCTGTCTTTCCGCCCGAATTCCGAACGTGTGTTGAGTGGCAGAACTTTGTTACTACATATATATATCTGGACGTAATTTTTCTGTGAGACAAAACAATTGTAACTAGGCTTACTATAAAAAAAAGTTTGTCCGCTCTTAGCATATAATGTATATGTATTTTTTTTCAGCTTCACGCTCTTTCCCGTATAGCAGGATAGTCAGATAGAACATCAACAATAGGGTTTACAGTCAAGTTCAGCACTGGACCACTCCTCCACGGTGGTCTCCATTTTGTATTACTTCAGGTGTATTTACATCATGCAAGGTGTGCCCATACATAGATCTATCAATTAATAATAATATATGTAATATAAACCATTTCTCAAATAGTTTGAACCCAGAGCCTCTAACGACGCGAACTATTATACTACAATAGCCTAAATAACCTACTAAAAGTTATTTCAAGTTAAAACTAGGCCATTGTTATTCTGCAGAACATCTAATCATAGATAATCCTATCTAAATTAAGCCTAAACGCAAACTATAACTCAAACTAACTGTTAATTATTGTAATATAACTTTAATCCTCCAACGCAAACTTACCCTGTTCATGTTTTAGAACCGCAAATGGGACGTGTGTATCTGTATACAGTCTTGTGTAATGTGTATTCTTTGGCTATGGTTTCCACTATAAAACACACACACACGCTGTTAGAGAAAATGTCACTTTACAATTGTACAATTCGTTTAACATTGATCGCTCTTTTTAACTAAACGCAGAATGTCTATTTTAATGTAATGTTCTTTTGTGAAATTTACGATGTATAATAATAAAATAAATAATAATAATAATTGTTGTCAGGAAAACCTCTAACATTTAAACTTCATCACACTTAAATTATAAGTAAAACATATCTTTTATTATTTATTTATGTACCACGCAACAAAATATACAGAATAATGAATAATAGATGTTCCGTTGACGCGTAAACAACGCATTGCCATAGCAACATGTATGTCAAACACACGATAGTGTGGGTAATATTCATTTTATTAATTGAATGTATATCTGTAGGATTACTATAAAAAATAATAAATAGTAGCTTTCTGAACTTTATCTCTATACAAAATTACCGTAAAAAGGGGTCCAAAGATTTTCCTTCGCATACTAATGAAAATGAAAGAAAGATATATATATATATATATATAAAGGATTAATAATAATAAAAGTCTTTATTTAACAATATATTTAACTTTATCTTACATAATACATAGCTCTACTTATTACAATTAATTTATGGTAATATTAATTTTCAATCTGACTTGAGTCTGAGTACATGAAAATTGTCTTGCTTTCCAACAGACCTCCCTTAGAGTGCTATAGAGTGCTGAGTCGCCTTGTAAACTTGAGACCGAGTGTCTAAAAGAAATATCTTCCTGATCCTTAAAGTTGAAAATTCAAATAATGAATATGTTTGTTAAATCTACAGTGATCTCTCTCAATGCGTCATGATGTTATTGTAACATTATGGGAACTATTTTACATAGTTAAATAGTTCTATTAAAAGAAATGAGAAATTTAGCTCTTATTTCGTTAGCATTAAAGTTCATATTTGCTATTACATATCATGTGAATTTTATAGTGTAAGAGCCAACATAAAATATACCACGTAAATAAACCGTCTCATCATCGTCGAATGTAAAAGTTGAAGGACCTAAAAATAAAACGCATTCCAATATTATTTAAATTCCTAATTATGAAACGAACGAAAATAGCTGATTCATCTATTTGTAGTGCGAAAGGACTGTATGTATTAAACATACATGTTGTCTTCATCCATAAAAGTACTCGATTTCACGCTACTTTAATTTTTTTTTACTTGTTTAGATACACATATTGGGTGTAAGATGGCAGTAATAAATGCTGAACTTTTGATTTAGTTTAGTTTTGGCTAAAAAAGTAGTAGACTAAACTGAAATAACACATATTATAAATATTGCACACATCACATATTATAACGCATATATTTAACAGGTTCACTTGAAATTCAATTCTTAGGCAAAATTGTAGTGCAATTAGGGAAAGCTTGAGTTTGCACAAAGTAAAGCGTCATTTCCCTTTACATTACATCACTTAAATAAGCTAAAAGCCAAGTAAGAAGTATTACATACATATTAACAGATATTGTGGCTAAAAACAAAAACAATTGAAATAAGCTACCTTGACGTACAATGTACATGTCACAATTTCCCTTGTTTTTACATTAAATAAAAAAAAGGAAACGCAATTTTAAATCAATTTAAAGGATACAAAAAAATAAACAAGACGATCTCTTTGCCTACAATGTGACCGGACTTTAATCTGCTGGCCGCATTTACAATTTAATTGTGTATCAGATGGCAGTGAAATCTCATAGAACAACGCTCTGGGAATCTGTAATGTCGACTGTTGTGGTCCATCCGGACTAGTTAAGATTGGCTTTTAGATGACTTTACAGTTATAATGTAAAAAAAATTACATCTATATATGTAACAGTACCTTTATATAATTTAATATGTGATATTATTTATGTATAGACATAATATCACATATTATGTATCTTAGAATAGAAGTTATATAACTCAAAATTTAGATTTTTGATTTTTATAAAATTAAAAATACCTCATATAAAAATATATATAGCAAAACCCGTTTTATACGATTCCGAAGGAATATAAGCACTGCTGTTTATACTGCTTCACGTTTTAAGACCTAGTGTCAAGGCACTCCGTTTTCCACTTGCCGCTCGAAATCTAGACATTGTGTGTTGAGAGGTGAAGCTCAACGCTGCGCGTTGTTTTAGGTATCAGAGCGGTAAAATAATAATATATTTTTTTAAGTATAAGCGTTCACCCCGAATGGGAATCGAAACCCACATGCAATCACATTTACAGTCAGACGGTGTTCTCTTGTGCCAAGTTGGCTGATTTTTATTAACTTATATTACTACAAAAAACAGAAAAAGAATTATATATAACTAATTAGTTCTTCATCGTCCCAAACAAAAGTGGTATTCTGATTAAGAGTTTGCTGTTGCTTATGATAAATTACACCAAACTTTTAAACAATAGACGTAAATCATCTGTAAACGAACATTTCACTATCTAAAATTAATTAGATACAATGCAAAGTGTATTTTAAAATCTTGAAGTATTTACTTAACTATTTTACTTGTGCAAGTTTTTTCTAGTCTGATTTACATAAGGCGATGGTTTACATAAGGCGTCTGATTCACATAAGGCAATGGTTGTGTTTTCGATCCCCAATCGGAAATTATAATATTACATTAATTTAATTTACAAACAAAGGCGAGACGAAGCGCAGTTTGAATGCAACGTAACTTCTTATATCATTTCATCATCTTGGCAAAAAAAAACTGAAAAAAGTTATTATCATCTTGTCAGTGTGTGTTAATCTCATTAAAAGTGTACATACAAATCTTACTTATATTAAAAAATATTTGATTAAATAAATTTCGCCATCTCCGTGGAATTTATCGAAAATGAAAATGTAGAACGGAGTAGAAAATGTTGTATGTATTTTTGGTTAAAACAGGATTTTACGTTTTATATAGTCCACGCATCAACAAAGCATATCATCATATTTCGGTCATACAAAGTGCAGCGGCGGCGGCAGTCTGGTTGTAATTAGTGAATCGATAACGATGCGTGAACCGATCAATTAAAGGAACCGTCATCCAAGCTGCAAGACACGCGCTGGACAGAAACCGGTGGAGATAGAACATCTACTTTAGATACAACCCTGATGCTGTCCACGATCTTTACAGGATCACGAGCGACTGACTACAGAGAGAGAAACCACACAAATGATTTTTTAGGCAACGATTCGTTAATAATAAAATAGGTACAATACAAATTCTAAAGTTGGATCCAGAAACCTGTAACGCGTAATGCAGTCTATCTTGTAATGTAACAAGAATTCTGCGCTACGAGCATTGCATTAACGCTCGCCCTGGCGCTCGCCGTGAACCATTGGCTGCGGCACTAACCGTGCTCGACTACATGGCGTTGGTAACGGTTCATGATGTGGAGTGAGGACTTATCAGTTTATATCAAGAAAACCCCTTTATTTGGGATCCAAAAAACCCGAAGTACTTTAGTAAAAATGTGAAAAACGATGCTTGGAGTGATATTTCAATTCATTTGAGAAGTGATGTAGAACAATAAAATAACAATATGATTAGTTTGCATGCTTCGTATCGAAGGAAATGAAAAGTAAAGAAGAGTTAAAGTTCCGGAAAAGGCATGTAATTTTATTTGCATTTTTATTCATATTTAAATGTCATAATTGTTATGTCTATTTTAATACTTTCATTAATTACTTATTGTTAATTGTTATTTATTATAGAAGTAACTTCATGCTACTACTGTGGTACGGCTTGATGAAAAAAGTCTCCTTGACAATACGTATTCTGCCAAGAAACTTTACCCTCGTTTAGAAAATAGCCGGTAAACACATCGGTCTAATGAGTTTAGCGTTTAAGGTAGTTCTAGGTACATTAGTCAATGGAAGCAAAGATAACATTTCAGCATTTCTTCGCCAAGTTCCTTCCAAGAGTCTGCCGTTTTGTTCACTGTCAAGTTGATTCAGGGACTATATACAAAGTTCTCGATGTATCTGTGTTTCTTAAAAAAATATGCAAGTGTGTAATCACCATAACTATAGACTGCGCGGTTTCAGGCTGAAGAAGCATAGATTTTTGTAAAACTCCGAACACAGATGCTATAATACGAAACCAATAAAAATATTGTAACACCAAATACGTTTGCTATAATCCAGCGAGCTCTACTTAGCCGATAATTAAAAGTTATTTGCGGCCATCCCTCGGGGTGATCTCCTGGATAAGGTTTCATTATATTGTTTTGTAGTGGGAAGGCAGAGTCTCCTGCTGTATTGTACTGGATTATTTCTACCGTGCAGTGCTTTAGATGCCGGCAATCTTATTAAATTATTTTCTATTTTTTATGTAATTTTGTTACATAAAAAAATCCACCATGTTAAGTTCTGCCCGGACACCCGACATCCAGAAACGTATAGTTATACTCCGCTTCTCCTAAAGCAAACACTATTATAAGTATATTAAAATACGATTTGAAATTACGATTTTTTTTGCCTTTATATATCGGATCCTTAAGAATTACATATTTACTGCACTGGCATATTGTGAGAAATTGCACAATCAAATTTGTTTGAAATTTGGACCCAATCAGATTGTGTTTTTGGCAGCTGTAAATCATAAATAAATGAACCGGAACAAGGAGCAACTACAAGTGCAGAAAATACTATACTAACAGTTCAGAATTTATGTCACCGAGATCATTCGTTCTCCCAACAAAATAAATCCAATCCGTTACACAAGTCAAGTAAATCCATTCTTATACAGTCTTACTCAGTTTATCCCTTCCGATGCACTAACCAATTTTTTTTCGGTCTATACTTAATAAATACATACAAATTAACAGCACCTGCTATCACGTCCCAAATCTATTCAGTATATTCGTAGCAACTATTAACTAAGTGGAATTCAAGATTCGTTACACGATTTGCGTTGCGTTCGTGTGTCACGCGCCTCTGGAACCGGCGTAAGAGATTTAGCTATAACAAATATTTTGCATTAAGTCTAAGAACATTTTAAAGTGACAATTGAAATAATATTTGATCGAAGCTTTAAAAGTTACTTTTGCAGATAAAAGGAATAACATTATTTGCTGCGCTTTAAAAGTATTGAAGTGTTTAAAAGTGCACTTTTCCAACCCAAACTAGATTATTTAATTATTATCATTGTGGTACATTGGGTTAATGGCTGACTGAAAACGAGCCGATTGTAGATTAGATCTTCTATGATGGATGACTTCTTTTGGCCCACCTTGTATATTTATTATTTGGGCTCCACGCTGGTTCCCGCATAGCGGGGTAGTTAGCTAAAACCTAGTGTGAAGAGACTCCGTTCTCCACTTTCGGCCAGAAATCTGTTGCGAATATTGTTGTATGCGAAACTCAACGCCACGCTTTGTCTTACCAGAGCGGAGACTTCACGTTTATATTTTATTTTTATGATTATATAAATACTATTTTCGAACGACAACAACTACGAATTTTCAATAGAGGACTTTATTTAACCTGGGAGGCAGGAATACATTGGTCAGCATCTTTTATCTAAGCATTAGGCTAACGAGCTAGTCATTTTCCCGCACAAAATGTTGAAATTAACAAAATTTATTGTAATTATTAACATAAATACCTTCTCCTGTACTCAAAAGAGGTTAAAGACCTTACATTCTAATTCATCGACTATGATTAAATATTGAAATTGTTATTAAGTTTGAGTCCATCGTGGCGTTGTGGGACAGCCTGTGACTGTTAGTGCGATTGATTGTGGGTTCGATCCCCACTCAGAGGAATAATTATATGTCAATAAATTCTATGCTCTGGTGATAAGTAAATGTGTAACTTTCATAGGTATACATATATTAACAACGTATATGTACATATCTATATAGATTTTATAAAACATTTCTAAGTTATTGGAGGCCATCGGGACGCAGTGTGAGGATTGGTTGATGGTTCGATCCCCACTCGGAGTAATGAATATATTTAAATCGTTATTATTTCCCCGCTCTGGTAAGACAAAGGGCGGCGTTGAGTTCCGCCTCTCAACACGCATTGTCACAATTTCGGGGGGAAAGTGGAAAACGGAGTATTTCGACACTAGGTTATCTCTGACGGGAAAAAGCGTGAAGCTGAATCTGTAAAATACAATAAAGTAAAATAATAATTACTATCAAATTTAAATTATAATAAATTCATTAGTTTCAGCGGTACGACTACGTGCATGAAACAGTAAAACGAACTTAATATTCTAAGAACATATAAAGCGTTCTCAACCAACTCGTACTGTAAAATTTGTTGATAAGTTAATAGGTGACTAAGCTTTGTACAGCTGCTATTAGTAAAGTGCGGACTTTCCTTTGTCAAAAGGTCAAAGATCCTTATAAAAACGAATAATGTGAATTCAAGATTCGGATGATCAGTCAGCTGAAAACGACAAGACTTAGAAAAACGAGGAACTTGACATAGGTACTTTGGATGTAACGAGTAGTTCGTACCTATAGTAATTTCTTTTATAGACGTTATGTGGGTAAATTTTATATTTAAAAGCTATCGTAGCGCAGAGGGGCATGCAGCGTTGACTGTAGACGTGACTGGTTGTGGGTTCGATTTCCACGCGGGCAAATTATTATATTGAAATTATTTTCATTTCGCTGCTCTGGTACCTAAGACAAGAAGCAACGTTGATTTACGCTACTCAACACCCAAAGTCTTGATTTCGGGCGGAAAGTAGAGAACGGAGCGTCTAGACACTAGGTTCTAAATGCGGAAAAAGCGTAAAGTTTGAAAATAAACTCTATACATATAAAGCATTTTTATTATTTGTGGGTTCTGTGGCGTAATTGAGAAATAGTATGTGATAGATAGATGTAAGTTCAATTCATCTTAGGGTAATGTTTGTGACCTCACGCTTTTTTTGCATAATATAGGCTAGTAGGCTTAGAAAACCCCCTTTCTCCACTTTTCACCCCAATTCAAGATATGCATGTTAAGTGGCTGTGGCTTAACACCGTGCTTTGTTTGGTCGTAATATAAATATATAAAATATAATCTTTCATCAGAGTGGTAATCGAGCCCACAACCATTGCGTAAGTCAGGTGCTTTCACACTGTGCCACGATGGCCTAATGGTAATATTTGAAGAGTTTTTGGTCTTAAATCTGCTTAGACATGCGTTTTATTGCACCGTCAGTTGCTTAAAATATAAATAAGAAAACCAGTAATAAGAACACTGAATCATTTATCACTAATTGTAAGTTTTTGTTTTCGAAATGGTCTAAAATTTTAGTAAACAACTAACCGTAGCTCTACATTTTCCGCATATACTAATATAGTGTATGTATGTATGTATGTGTATGTATTTATAACATTTTAATACTTTAGAGTTTACTTTTTTACATATATTATATATTTACAGCTTAACGCTTTTTTCCGCATTTTCGGGTAGTCAGAGAGAGCCTAGTGTCAAGACACTCCGTTCTTCACTTTCCGCCCGAAATCAAGCATTGCGTGTTGAATGGTGGAAATCAACGCCGCGCCTTATCTTGTACCAGAGCAAAAATGAAAAAAATAAATTTCTTTGAATGGGCCCGATACCTAGAACCAATCACATTTGCAGTAAATATGATAATCGTATTTATTACTATTATTGTTTTCATGTCAACGTAAGAAATGAGAGCACGGGCTTTTGTTAAGAATTGTTCATAAAGTTCTAACGGTACTAGGTAACTTATCAATAATGCATGACACATGTGTCACATTTTATATTACGCGTTGGAATAATATTTATTCTTATAGCACTACTATAAAGAAATAATATAAAGTGAAGTCTCTCGTGTGCTTGAAACCATAGTGGCGCGTTTGGACAGCATCTGTACAGGATCTGATTTAATAATCAATAACCTAACTTAACTTATAATCAGCCGCTATAATAATTTATAGTGACAAATTGTTAGCTAGGTTGGAAAATTCTCCAAACCTGATAAATCGTGGCTCGTGGTGCAGTTGGTACAACGTCAAACTTTAAATGTGTTTGGTTAAGGGTTCGATCTCCACTATGATTATCTATCGAGGGTATGATTATATTTCAAATATTTTCCTTTTTGGCTCTGGCACTTAAAACAAAGCGCGGCTTTGAGTTCCGTCTCACAAAACGTCTCGATTTCGATTACCCTGACTACCCTGCTATGCAGAAAAAAGCGTGAAACTGTAAAAAAATATATCTATTTATTCATATTATATCGGTACATAAAACAGGAAATACGTGACAATAAATAAGAAAAAGGATAGAAATAAGCAAATTTTAACACGTTTCCCAATAATAGCATTAAGTAAAACTTACAGGTGCGTAAGCTCCCAACACGCGCCACCTGACAACTGCCCACCACGTGAACTTACCCTCGTCAAAACATCAAGGACAACTTGAGTTCGAACATAATTAATTTCATCTTCTCTATATATGGCTTAAAAGTAAATGAGTCTTCAAAACTTGTAAAAAGTATATTATAACTTTTTCTTTTTCAGCTTCACACTTTTTCTTGCAAAGTAAATAGATTCGAGACATTGTGTATGAAAATAATTTAAAACAATCATTCCCCCAGGTGCCGATCGTACTCACAATCATCAGATTTACAGTCCGTTGTTCCACTGCGCCACGTTTGCCTCGACTGTGTATGAAGAAATTTTTACAAGTACAAATATATATATAAAACTCTCTGGAGACCTTCCTCTGAAGTTGTCACGCTTGTCAACGACATAAGCAGTGAGTTCTTAACTTTCTATTGTGAACTCATATACTCGTAAAATTCATATAATATATTATTCTAAATATATTTATTATTCATAGTGCAGTACAATGTCTGGCTATAAACGCGATGACTGTGGTTGCAACCCTAGCGGAATAATCAGAGGTCTCTGTCTGGTAGAGGAATCTATCTGGTAGAAGAAAAGATTATTTGGGACATTTATCAATATAATAGAACCGTTTTATATTTTAATTTTCTTCTCTATTTCTCGTTGCGTTGCATGCTAGTCTCAGAAACGGCTTAACCAATTTACTATTTTGACTTTTGTATTTTGTAAACTTTCCCTTAATATTTAGTATTTTTTTCGTTCGTTTCATATGTGTTCATAAATAAAAAAGTTGCAACCATATAACTTATAAATCTAAGCAAAGTGTGTGATTTAAGTGCGAACGCGTGCGGACAAAAGATACAAAATATTTTACTCGTGTAGTTTACGAAGTCGAAGCCGCACACGGGTCGCTAGTAAGCAATAATTATGCTAGTTCAAACATATATTTACTCAAGAGAGTGAAAACTAAAGAAAACAATAACAGAATGCCAATTAGTTATTCATCAAAGAGGCAATTTTGAACGCCTTGTAATTTACGAGTGTTGATAATGAATAGGAAGAAATATCCTTTATCAATAAAAATAATAGTGGCTTTGCCCTCATATCATGGTACACAAAAATAAACTACTGAACTGAACTTTGTGAAGGAACTCGCCGGCGCGGCACTCAACACAAGAAACGACTCGGTGCAAGACTCGGCGCTGGGTCATAAAGCTCTATTCCACACAATCTTGGTTAAAAATGAACGTTCCAGACTTCAATCAGAGCTGAAGTCTGGCCGTCATCTAGTGCTAACCTTAATCCATTGGATTATGATTTATGGTCAGTTTTAGAGAGTAGGGCTTGCGGTAAACGCCATGATAATTTGGAGCCCCTAAAACAATCCATACGATTGGCAGTGAAGAATTTTCCCATAGAAACTGATGACTGGCCTCAACGTTTAAAGGACTGTATTGCAGCCAATGGAGACCACGTCGAATAAACTTTACATATTTATAATGGTATTAAACTAAAACACTGTAATAGTAATAAATGTTACGTACAATAAAAAATATATATTTTCTTAGTAACAATATTTATTTATGGCAACACTATGTATATGTGAAAACGATTCATTATTAGCTTTATGTAGAAATAGTTAGGCTTGCAGCTGGCACCGCAATAAATACACGTACTCAGTTAATCAGGGCACTGTAATGAACCTCGCTTGTATGAAATATAGTGAAAGGATATCCATATATCATAATAAAATATATGGGAGCGATTACAGTGGTATATATATATGTAATTTATTTATATTAAATATTGTATCGAATTTTATAAAATTGTAATCCAGTTCCTTGCAAAAAAATATAGCATAGATTACAAATGACATTTAATACTCATATTTAATATTTTTTGCTTAAAAATCTTTGGAAAACGAAAATAGTGATATTTTTAAGGACGTTGTTGGGTATTTGAGATATTCTAATTATTAAAATATATGTATATAAGAGAAACAGGGTTAGAGGTATCGAAAGCGGACCTTGACTCTGCCTTAATATTATATCTAAGCGTACTAAAATTTATCTATACTAAAATAAAACTGTAAAAACAGATTGTTTGTGCGAGCACATCTTTGAAACTACGGGAAGGCTATAATTGATTGACACCTAAAGTTGAGTCATAATATACCAGCAATACTATAATATATAAGAAAATGCAGCTTAACAAAAGTTATTCAGCGTTATATTGGTGGGTTATTAGGCCCACATCAACGAAGTTGCGGGCAGTTACTAGTATATAAATAAATTCAAACAACAAACATTTGATTTTTTTTGTTAAATCCAAGCTTCTTAGCTTGGTCTTCAAGAGATTCATATAAAAGAAAACTTGTATTATCGCTGCATCCGGACTCGTATGCAAATTAATAAGAAAAACTGCTGACAAAATGATCAAATTTATATTATACATTTAGGTTATAACATTTTTTTTACATCAACAGATACAAAGATATAGACAGGTAAAGCTAATAAAATCGTGTTACAATGTAGCAATTGTATTAATAAATATTCTTATTGGATCTAACCAATAACCTCGCGTGTACAATCAGGTGCTTCTCAATTGCATCTAAACAAAAAAGCATCTTTACGTATTTTCTTGCATTTAAACAGAAAAGGCAGAGAGAACCTAGTGTGTCAAACACTCCGTTCTCCAATTTTCGTCTGAATTCGAGACATTGCGTGTTGATTGGCGGAACTCAAGGACACGCATTGTCTTAGGTACCAGGTCGGAGAAATGAAAATAATTTAATTAGGATCAGTTCTGTGAGTGATTCAAATCCGATTCAGATTCAGAAACTGTTCCACTGTTCTGCAATGGCCTCACCTCACCGACATGGAACTAATATTCTGTCAACATCAGTCGATGTTGGTTCATCTTAAACGAGCTATACTGTAAGTAAAACGATATTTCTCTCAATGTTATCTCACTCGTTTCATTTTGTAACTTACTAGTCTGCAAAACAATTCGTTTTGATGATTTGAGAAAACTAGCAAGAAATATGAAAGTACACTTTGCCATATCCGATTGAAAGAATATGCTTTGAATGCTAATATTTAGATGTATATAATTCGCTTAATTGCCTAGAACTCTTGAACGGAGTTCGAGTCCTATATATCCTTTGTTGCACTTAATAATTACTAGACTCTCCGTTCTCCACTTTCTGCCTGATCTGAGATATTATTGAGTGGCAGATATATTAAAAATATACAACAGGATGTTTTTATGTAGACGCTCAAAATTATTGAATAATTAATATATACAAATGTCTCTTAAATAAACATTGTAGAAGAAGAAAGAAAAATGTGATTTCTTCGTAGGATTTACGGAGTTAGTTTAGCTGATCGAATCTTGACCTTCGAGAACACAGTGTCGATGATACTGGAGAAAGGTCATGTAAAAAATTAAATTTTAAGACCCTCCCGAGGGCGTGTATAAAGAGGGTAATGACAGTGGACGCAGCGAAAGTAAAGCTAATAATATTAAAATAAATATCAGTGTTAGACATACAGTAAAGCTCATTTAAATTTACATGTCCTTAACTTAGGCCGGAAATATCTCTTTCCCTACGCAATAAATACTCGATGTTTGTCAGTTTTAGTAGCAACCTGTAATGAACTCATAAACTATATATGCATATATAATCATATATCTATGTTATATTATTATACAAGTAAGTTTGGAGGTGACAGGTTATATACAAGATATTAAGTCATCGCGGCGCAGTGGGACAGTATCGTGATTGATTGTGAGTTCAATTCCCTCTCGGTGGAATGATCATAATTTTATTATTTTTATCTATCCTCTCTGGTGAACAAGATATAACTTCGCCCCTCAACTCGAAATGTCTAGAATTCGGGTGGAAAGTGGAGAATGAAGTATATCAAGAGTATTAAGTTTTTTTCTGATGGATGCTGCTATGCGGAAAAAAATCGTTGACCTAATAAACTACTCCAGCTTGTGTGACAAATATATAAATACATACAAGTGCAAAACTATATATATATATATATATATATAAGCTTCGAACTAGAACTTCTTACCGCCTCAGAATTGAATAATGTGTCAAAATTCAATAAAAAATAACAGAAAACCAAAGTACTTTTTCTTCGAAAAATAAGATTAACATATTTCATAGTGATTGGTTGGAACAGGACAGGGAAAATTTTATTCCACAAACTTCCAACATTTGGCCTTTTCTTCATCGTCATTGCAAATGCAGGGGAAATTGTTAATGCTTAAAATTAAATGGCAAGTCCGTTGGAATAATTAGTTTACAAGGGATCGAGATACCTTCCTCTTCTTTGTATTTTCCCCTGATGGTCGTTGCCTCGAAGACATTAGCTTTTTTCCTACTGAATTCAAAAATTCTGTGGGATATGGGACTACGTCAGCCTTGATAATAAAAAGAACTATCCCGGGACCGGGTGTTATTTCCCTCAGTTTAGGTAAGTTCTTTAGTTATGAAGCTTCGAACGTTCAAGTTAAGTACTTATCACTTCGCCAATGTCACGTAGTATGGAGAGTACACGAAGGAGGTTGATTTCCTAATCGTTGCAGGCTAGTTAAAAATATTTATATCCCGTTTAGAAAAATTCTTAGAAAGATAATAAATCTTAATCTCCAGATCAAATGAACGGCCAAACTATTGAATGCATAAATCATGCCGGCCGCCTTACTATTATATACTTATGCGACGTCTTTTAATATTTCATACTCTAAGCTGTTTTCCTTGCTTAATATTTAATTTCCGAACGCATTCTGTTTGACAGCTACGTACAGCTTGTAGGGTTAAATTAAATTGAATATTCCGTGTAATTTCTTTATGGCTTCTGACATTTGAAACCTTTCTTGGACTTCTACAAATATTTAAAAAAGAATTAGCCAGATCGGCACAGCCGTTCTCGAGTTTTACTGAGACTAACAAACGTCATTTCATTTTTAAAACGTAAAACGTATAAAAATTTGAATGCATTCTAAATATGTCTTTTTCAATTCTAAGTGTGCGAATAACACTTTAAAAAAAAACAGTTAATTTTTACTGACAACGCTATCGTTTATCAAAATAGATAGTAAGTTAGAAATTGCTCCGAATATTGACACAAATACAGTCGTTACACAGAACATATATAAATCGGATAGCTGTTGTACCCATAAACCTTGAAGTCTACATATATTTAATTACTAATTTATATTTTTTGCAGTTATATGGCTTCTGTTATGAATTATTTTTTTTTGCAGATAAAAAAAAATTAAAAATATGTAAAGCCTATTAAAATACTTGCGGGTTCAAATATCACATGATGAATGATTTACATGTATGTGCGTTGAGTGGTGGAACTTCACGCTACGCTATGACGTAACATAGCGGAACCCGATTGAACCCGTAACCAAAACTTTAACATTCAGATAGTCTCACTATGCCACGATGTCTTCAAATTTAAGCGGAAGCTGGAGAAAATAATATCTTGAAGAACATGCGAATTATAGAAAAAACATAAGAATCGCTTAAGCGATGTTTTCTATGAATATGTACACCGTAACACCGCCGTTACAATGATCGGGTAGCTTTTGGGTGTACAAATTTACTTGTAGGTTAACCGTTAAAAAGATCAAAATAATTATAACCAGTATTTAATATATATATATTTATATATATATATATATATATATATATACATACAATATATATATATATATATATATAACACTACAATTTCACTGAATTTTTGTATTTGAAATGGTTTAATAATTGTTTTGGCGAAGGTACGAATTTTGAATTTTGAAATTTTACGAAGGTATGAATTTTCCTAAGTTCCATTAAAAAAAAATATTTTTATAATTAATAACTGGATAATATCCATGAGGGTGTTATAATAAAAATGAAGAGGCACGTGGAGAGGATGAGTGATGAAAGAATGGTAAAATGAGCCAACGTGAGCGGTGCGAGGGGTAGGATCTCGTTTGACCTTCGAGAACACAGTATTGATGATAGGACGCCACGGAAGACATGAATGAACAGGAAGAAGACGTAGTGTGTGTTTTCTCCGTTCTCTCTGTGATTACCCCTATAGGGATAAAATGTGAAGATAAAAAACATATTATATTGCACTTTATTACATTGCACTTTATAACTATTGCACTTTTTAACATTTTTATTAAGAGAATCTATTTTTCCTCAAGCCTCTTATAAAACACGGCATCACGATACTCGATACAATAGTAGATATTCTTTTCATCAAAACCAGTCGAGTAATCTAAGGAGAAAACGCAAGAGATAAACACAATGGAATATCATATACAAATAAATATATGTTAACATAAATTCCAGTCACCTTAACCTGTCCCGCTACTGATAAATATAGCTTGAACAAAATTTATTACACATTACAACACCAGGCTAGCATACAAATGCAGGATTAGTATTTCATTCTCTACCCTTGTTAGAACGTAAATTACTTACGAAACGAAATAAAATTACTTAAAATATAGTTTCATGCAGTAGAGTAGTCAAAGAGAATGTAGTGTCAAGACATTCCGTTCTCCAATTTTCGGAACATTGCGTGTTGGGTGGCGGACCTCAACCTTATTCACCAGAGCAGAGATATCAAAATAATTAAACTATGCTCATTACTCTGAGTGGGCATCGAAGTCTCAACTAATCACGTTTACGGCAGACTCGCGCCACTGCGCCGCTTTGGTAAACAAAACAAAATTCGACGTTGAGATCCGCCACCCAACACACAATGTTTCTTCAGGCGGATAGTGGAGAACGGAGTGTCTTGGCTCTCTCTACCTTGATATACGAGATAACGCGTAATGCTAAAAATTGTTCGCGCATAACATATTAAATATATTTTGCTGTTATGGGACAGAAAACAATACCGCAGTTTTTGTCAATTCAGACAGTATGAGTAAAATATTTTTAGTACGCTAAAGGAGTCTTCACGTTCATCAATTCAATCTATCTAAAAAAATCTTTCAGGGCTCGAATCCGTTGATAAAACAATGTTTTCATGATCGTCCTAGAGAGGTCCAGGACGATTATGATATATATAATGAGACAATATTTTTAATTGTTATTTTTAGTATAATATATGCGGAAAAAAAACTTAAAAGTTATAATATAACATAGTTTCTATAAACCGGTAGTACGCATTACAAATTAGCAACTGTAAAAGGTATGAGAGAAAAATGGACAAAGTATTCGTGACTTTGATCTTTGCCTTTTATCAATTTATTTAGATGATTGACGTTTCAGAACGAACACGCAGCTATTTTTTTTGTTAAATCTACCTATCTACTACTTTTTATTAAATGTACATATATTTCGACTAACTTTTAACTAAACTTTCATTTATCTCTAATATTTTTTTTATAAAAGTATAATTTTTTTGGACGACTTTTTTTTTTCAGAATCTATATACAATTTAAAGGTACAGAAATCGATTGAAAAAATAATTATGTTTTCCAAGATATTACTATTCGCGATTTCGTTAACAGCTTATATATACTTGTAATTCTAGCGAATGATGGTTGTGGATTTGATACCCTTTCGAGAGAATAACTACATTTCATTGCCATTTTCGCGGCGTCCAGTTCCACCATTCCAAGGTCACACGCAATGTCTCGATAATGCCCGGAAACTGACACATAAGCATTGTTTTTATTTCAACGCCTTAGTACAAAAAACACCGTCGGCAAAAATTGGCTTTGCCACTCAACACATAATGTCGAAGTTGGGAGGTCTGTACACTAGTTTCTCGGCCCATCTATTGTATGAGGAAATGCGTGAAAAAATAATGATTCTGTTACCTCTCGTTATAAAAAGTTGTTACAACGCCGCCTTAGATTCTAATCGAAGCTATTCTAATCGAGTTAATTGCCATATATTTTAATATTGGTAATATACATCAAATTAAAAAAAATAAAACTTAATATAATAGGTTTTCAATGTTCACTCGGCCTACAGTGCTATGCGTGAGATATGTAAAGATAAAAAGTTAATTTGAAGTAAAGTATGTGCTACTAAAATAATACTATTTCGAAGAATAAAACCTGTTAGTTTTTTCAACCTATACTTAAATTTTATAGTACGAGTATAGTATAGGAACCATTTAATTTTCTAATGCATTCGAATATCGGTTCCCGTGGGGTAGCTCAACTAGCTTGTACAGTCTGAATTGAACTATCCCACGGGAAAATACTATGGAATAATATATATTACACTTGATTCAATTAGATAAATTAAAATGATCAATTTGGTTATCATTTAATATGTAATGTAGCATGAGAAATATTTTCTTATTTTTTGCTTGTTTTATCGACATCACATTTTGTTAGGCGGAACCTAAGGCTGCAAATGTCAACAATGACAAAGGCAGACTGAAGGTCTGAAGTCTAGGTCCTGAAGGTGTGTTGAGACACTTTCCTTCCATGATCGAGACATTGCGTGTTGTGTGGCTGAACTCAAAGCCGGGTTTTATCTTACTAATGCGGAGAAACGAAAATAATTTAAATATAATAATATAAGTGGGCATTCAATCAATATAATAGAACCCAAAACAATGATTTTTAATTTTATTTTCCGTTTGTCTGTTTGTCCCTTTGTTGGTGCACGCTTATCTTAGAAATGGCTTAACCGATTTTATATGCAATTTTCACTATTGTATTGTGGTAGACTTCACAATTAGTGTTTATTTCATTTCAATCAGTTCATAAGCAAAAAAGTTACAACCGTTTAAATTATAAATTTCAGCAAAGTTTTTGGTTATAATAGTCCGTCGGTAGTTTACGCAGGTGAAGCCCCAAGCAGATCGCTAGTATTAAAACATTTTTAATATGGAACAAAAAGAAAATACCACTAGTTTTACTTAACATTACTATAGTTTTTCAGAAAATATCACACATTTATATATATATTAATCATCATTTATATTTATATATATAAAATGTATTAGTTTGTAATTTCTTATATGTAATAACTAACATCTTTAATTATACAAATAATCGTACATATTATAGCATATTTAAAAAAGAAATTAAATAAAAATACTTACATAAGTTTTAAAGTTCAAAAAAAAGCACAGTACACTCCACCCAACAAATATCACAAAAGTTTATATAGCCTTTTTACGTAAAAATATTTTCAAATACACTGTTAAATATATGACTAAAATAAACTTTCACTTGTTATAGAAGCTTACAGTACAAGCTTTCGATATATTACGAAAGACGGGATACCAAACGCATACACGTCCTCTCTCTGCCAGGGTAAAGTCACTACTGAGGTTGTATAGAAGCTTAAAATGAGCTTTTACGAGCGAGGGAAGGCTTAACTAGTTAATATTTTTTATATAAATAAAACTTTTCTTACAGGAAATTGTACCCAATACAAAGTACATATTCAGATAAACTAAGTGAGTTAAATTAGATATACAGAATATTAAAAAGTGTCTTTTGTATCTCATATTTCGAACACTTCAATATAGTTGATGGTCATAAATAGACTAAGATAGGTTGACTCTAAGTACTATGGACTTCTATATCTTATACACTCCGTTCTCCCCTTTCTGCCCGAAATCGAGATAGATTGAGCGGCGGACCTCAACGCCGTGCTCTGTCTTAGGTACTAAAGCGGAGAACTGTTTTTTTTAAATATATATTTTTTTCCGAATAGGAATCGAACCTCTAACAAGTTGCATTTGTAAGCAGCTTTGTTCGGCTGCGCCACGATGGCCTCATCATCATTAATAGTATAAAGATACTTTATGGTATTTTTTTGAAGATATGGTTCTGGGATTAATTTTTAATAGTTTATATTTTAATGTTAGGTATTTTCTTTAAGAATTGGCATAGTATATATTTAAATTCAAGTGATTCCACCACGCGATGTGTCTCAACCAGTGAAAGGTGTAAAATGTAAAAAGAAGTATAATATACCACTACTTCATAGATTGAATGATTGGTGATATAATTAAATTACTTTCAATTTGCTCCACGAAGTGCGGCGTTGAACTCCGCCACTCAACACGAAATGTCTGAATTTCGGGCGGGAAATGAAAAGTAACAAACGTGAACCTATAATATATATATATTTGAACTAAAGTAGGTCACCCTCAAATATAAAATACACAATAACCCTTGAACTAGATAGTGTGAATATCGCAAATGAAGTCTAAAACGTTTCTTAGGAAAAAAGCCCACAAGAGTATTTAAAGTACGTATAAGATTTACGACTAGCTATTGAACACAGCTTGCTTCTAAGATAAGTAATGTTTAAAGATTTATTATATTTAAAATAAATAAATTCGGAATTATCAAACCAATTTATTGTGGTATCGAACTTCAATCAAGGGAAACATTATATTTAAATTGAAATTAAACTTTTTGTAAAATGATATATAAATCACTTTTATCCCCGCTCTGGTAAGCCAAAGATAGCGATGTGTCCCACAACTCAACACGATGTGCCTTGAAAAAAAATACTTACTTTGTATGTAGTAGATGAAAAATTTTGACATTTCGCAAAAACTAACATTGTTTTTTATCTATCCAGACTGAAAAATACCAAAGATTTCAACTCACACCCACTGCGTCTTACATCTCAACTGTACAATTTTATCATCAAATATATTTAAAAAAAAAACTTGACAAAAAGACAAACACAAAATTTACATTTTCTAGTAACTTCACTATATAAGTTATATCCATATCAAGAAGTTGGAGCACATTTGCATATTTGCAGTATTGTAAAATTGAATAAGTTGTTCAAGAAGTATACCTATATAATATATATACATTATATGGAATAAAATCTATACGAACTTTTATTGAACTTTGCCGACTTATATTTAAATAGTCGGCAAAGATTTAATTTTTAAAGGGAAACGTTTATATTTTAGGCCGTCGTAGCGCAGTGGAACAACCTTTGATTATAAGCGCCATTGCGCTTATAATCAAAGGTGATCCTAAAATCATTGTTTTAGGATCACTTCCCACTCGGGAGGACAGGAGATTGGTGAAGTGAATTTACAACCCCTCACCAAGTGGAATTTAGTACATTTGGCTTGTAACAAAAGGCTTGTAACTATATATATCTAACCAAAATCAACCCAGCGTTCAATTTTAATAGAATAATTTAGAACCTTCATAACTTTGACCCTGAATAGATATTGAAGATATAAAAAAATATTTATTCTATATACATCCATATTACTTCTTGGTAACGTGGTGTTATTTCCTTTTATAAGATCATACTATTTTATTGGATTTGATTATGGACAAAGGAATATGTTTTATTTACAATATTTATGACAACTTTTGAAGCAATTTAAAATAAATTATTCATATATATACATATATGTGCAAGCACAAGGCGCATTTTACTTAAAATAAATAAAAAAAATGTAAAGTGAAGTGAAAGAAATTAGTTATTAATTATTTTTAAATTAAATAACTATGACGGCGTCTCACTGTAATCAAGATTAGTTACGAGGTCGATTCCGACTCAGAATATAAATTATCATTAAATAATTATGTTCATTTCTCCACTCTGGTGAACAAGAAAAAGTTCTCACAAGCCCAAAATTGGGCAAAAAATGGAGTGCAGTGGAGAACATGTCATGCTAAACTTAATATCACATTACGTAGGTACATCATAAAATAAGTTAATTAATGATATTGGACGAGGCAAAGAGGAAATATCAATACAGATAAAACAGCGGAGACAGTAGAATTTGGCACTTCGTTCTCTCTGAATACCCCGATAGGCCATATAGCGTGAAACTAAAAAAAACAATGATAGCTAAGTGGTGACTAACAGAGTGACGTAACTCTTCACTTTATCCCCAGATAGAAAAGAAGACGCCCCAAAAACCTTAGCCTTTAGTCTAAACATTGGAATAATTTTCTTATGAAAAGTAATAATATACGTACTTCATATCAAGTTTCTGAACACGTACTCCTTAATGCCACACATCTCATATATTAAGGCTCTTTTGGCACTAATGATACTATTTAATCGTGCTATGTCAGAAATATATGAGGTATTGCAGGATAAGTTATATTAAAAGGATATTATCTATATAATAATAGGATATTATCAGAGGCTATTTTTAGCCCATCAACTAGGGAAATGCTAAAATGGGGGCCTGTCTTTTTAGTAATATTATATATTTGTATGCGTGGGTGCTTGACTGAGAGTGTGCTGTGTGCGTGTGTTTAATTAACAAAAAAAAAACCAAATTGTTTAAATTAAAAAAAAAATTGTATTTCAAAATATAAAATGAATTCGGGAAACTAAAACGAACTAATTGTAAGGGAATAAAAAAACAGTGAACATAGTATATATATTTCTTATTTTTACCTTATGCTACACATATCAATTGTTGTGATTAATAGAGATAGAACTATATATAGAAAATATCATACTTTCCATAAATAATTTATATATTGCATTCTTATTTATAACTTTTCTGCTAATGATTAATTATTTTAGTAATAACTTTTAAACTTTAATGTTCATAAAAGCTTTTTCTCGCAAGGCAGGGTAGGCAGAGTGTACTTAGTGTCACGATACTCCGTTCTCCACTTACCACCCAAAAAAGAAAATTTGTGTGTGTGTGTAACGCAACCTCGCGCTTGTGCCTTCGGTACCAGAGCAGAGAAATGTATTTTCTTTTTATATAAAATAACATATTCTAAATATTATCAGTCCCCTGAGTGAGAATTCAGACTATAACTCAAGTATGCTAAATTTCAAAAACTAAATTGTAAAAAGGGGTCCAATTGTATTTAGTGTTTTAGTACATATTAAGCATTTGAATATATGAAACATTTCTCTAAATAGAATTTCAACCCACTACCATAGCATCTATTACAAAATTCGTGTACAACACAATTACTATTTTGTGTATTCACTCTTAGAATAAATTTCGTCATATTCATAGAAAATATGATTTATTTATTTATATTCTCTAGACGAATAGTTTACCCGTATAAATATATAAGCTTTACCGATCGTGTCCAAGACAGCCCATTGTAGTAAACCACGCCTGAAGAAGTCATTTTACTGCTCAGGTTGGCGTGTAAATGGTATTATAGTCTATACATTAAAATAAATAAGGTATAATAATAAGAATTTATTTCACACACAGAGAAGAAATTATTTGCACAGTATACTTAAAATACAGGTGCAATGGCGGCCTTATCACTCAAAGCAATCTCTTCCATACAACTAAACAATAATGGATATATTACATGAAAACGCAGAGAGGTGTTTGTGGACCACCAGCATTGATAAATATTCTGAAATTGACTAATATTCTGAAGTTTATTAAGTTTATATTAATTACCAAATATACATACATCAATGCATGAATACATAAATATAGAAATACACACAACATACATACATATATACAATCATATTTCTATCCATACATATACAAAATATATTATGGTCAGTTTATACGTTTGATTTTAGATACTCTTGAAGATGGCGTTGAAATATCCCACCGACTGGGACTGGCGTATTTCCAGTGGCAACGTATTTCAAAGTTTTGCTGTCTTAACAGTACAATAGTCACCATAGCATTTCGTACGGCATAATGATATTTCAAGGATATTATTTTAATGGGAACAGAGGTGTTGGGTGTGGATATTATTAAAGAATAGCCTATCAGCGACAGTGTTTCCAGGTCAATTAAACAAACATTCTAAGGAGCGCGTCTCTTTCCACGGCCGGTAACATCCCTGTAGTTTTTATAGGTACACGGGGTCGTGGGTGGCGGTGAACACTTACCATCAGGTAACCCGAACGCTCGTTTGGCTTGTATATAGAATAAAAAATAATTAAAAATTACACTATTAATTTCTTTAAATGTATCATTTCATAAAAATTCAAAAAATCTTATATATCATTTATTGTAAAATATTTGTACGGTTTTACTTTTTACAACTCTATTGCTTGCTGTATAATTTGCTTGATATTTGCTCACGAGTTCGAATCTGATGACAATATAGCATACTTAAATCTGATGCTCTTAGAAGGATAATGTGACTTTGTCCGCGTGGAATTCTAAAATAACAGCAGCTTAAGTTACTCCTTATTACATCAGCTATTCTAGCTGATGATAGTCTCGCAAAATCTGAACAAATAGACAGTGTAATCTTATATTTACGTTTAATAAAAAGCGGTTATTTTAATATTTCAAACATACGCTCCAATTTTATTTATTTGTATAGAAAAGATTCTCTTGAAACTATGATCACATATTCGTCAAGTGACTAAAGTCAGCACTATGAAAAGAAAAGTTCTCTCCGCTTTACGTCAAACAATAGAAAAAAGATGAAGCGGACAAATCTATGTAAGACAGACAACCCACAGCCGAAACTACTGGTCACAAAACCGTAAGATTTTCCTTTTTATTTTTTCAAGAAACACCCAAACCCACTTGAAACTTTTCATTTAACCTTCTAGGTTTCTTAAGTGATGTAAGTGAGCACTAAGAAAACACGTTTCCCTTTTGAGAGTGTAAAAATATCCTCTATATTTTTATTTTAGTATTAATTCCCGCTTCTGCGCCTGCTCCCGCTGCTACTCCCGGTCCTACTTCCGTGGCCGCTCCTGCACTCGCTTCCGCTTCTCGCTTAGGTTCGATTCTTACTCGGTGAATTATTTTTTACTAAAATATTTTCATTTCTCTGCTCCCATTTACGCTCCCGCTCCCGCTTCTGCTGTCGCTCCCACTGCCGCTCTTCTTTATTCGGTAGGGGAAGCGGAAGCTGAACTATATTATTACCTGACTGTTTATAACCCTTTATAATATAGGCCTCTTTAAAATGTATAGAATATCCGAGCTCCTCTCTTTACCTAAGCAAATTTGAAAAGAAGCACTAATGCCGTTCTAGGCAGGCCAAGAACTTTTATTGTAAAGAGATTTCACTGTTACCCCTCTACCGCCTACTTCTATCATATTCAAATTAACTAGCAAAGTTATTGTAAAAAAAATAATAAATGAACGGATTTTTTAAAGTTTCAACGTTAAGAAATCTGTCTATAAGTACGTAACAATAAGTTTTTGAAAAATCTGTAACGACCGTAATTAAGGTATTTTTATAGCGAATCTCCATTGACATTATATACTCCTGTAGCTTTCACAATTTATGAAGAACGGCTTATTGACGCTGATTGCCTATTAAAAATGTTGACTTTCCATATTAAATTGGTATAGGGATAAATTAATATTTTTTATCTTTATAAGAGTTGAATTTTATTTTGGGAGAGCTTTTGTGTGGTTAAAATTTTAGATTTTTTTTAAGTGACATGAGCGGTACAATGCACAGATTTTATAAATAAAAATAAAAAAAAAAAAGAAATTCAATTGACGTTTGATGCCATCGTCGCGCAGCGGGACAGCGCTTTGCATTTTTTCTTTTCTCCGATCTGGTACCTTACCTTAGACAAAGCGCGGCGTTGAGTCCTGCCACTCAACACGCAATGTGTCGATTTCGATCTCTCTGACTACCCTGCTATTCGGGAAAACACGTGAAGCTGGAAAAAAAACTATAGATATATGCTTAAAAACTTATATTTTAAAGAAAGTACAAAAAAACCCCATTGAGTTTTCTAGAAAAAGAAATAAACTAAAGTGCGACACCCGATTCAAATATTTGTATAAACTCAAGTGACACGCCACTGGTGAATATTTCTTAGAAACCTCTCATTTCATAGTTGTTTGAGTGGAAAACACGAAGTTTTTTTAGTATACGTTTAAAAAAGACTGACTTTACTTTAAATTTAAAATACAATAAAAATATGGTTTCTTGAATGATTAATTAAGACAAAAGGCGGCGTTGAGTTCCACCATTGTAGATTGGGCATTCCGGTGTAAAGTAGAGAACGGAGTGTCGGACAAAAGCGTGAAGCTACTTTGAAAGATGTTTATAATACCTATGATGGACGCGAGTTCAAACCCGTGAGCTCAAAATATTAATTACAGTTAAAACATTTAAAAAAAACAGATTTTTGTATTTTATTTCATAGAGCATTGTATTCTACAAGTTCAGGAAGTCCTTTCCAAAATGTAAAAATTTAATAGTTTAATCCAAAATTAATAATCCGCCATTTTGTGGATGCAGCCATTTTGAAATGACAACATATAAGTTTTTCGTCAGAACTAAGGTACTTTGTAATTGATTTTGTTTTATAGTTTACTTTAGAAGTAGCGAAACTAAACGCCGCGCTTTGTCTTGTCACTATAGCGTCGAAATGGAAACAATCGAACGCACAACCTTCGCTCAAATACAAAATAATATTTCTTTAAATATACAGACGCACTGTACAATTTAATTTTTATTATATATACATTACAAAATATCAATCCAATTTTCAACTATTTTGTCGTTCGACATTATTAACTGCTCCAGTAATAATCCACAAATATTAGTGTAATACGAGCATATTCAGCAATTATCCTATTCTGCAGGTATTTATTGTAGGAAAAAATGTACCACATTATTTTTAATAAAATGGAAAATACAGTTCAATGGCAGTATAAACGGTTTCGTCGCATTTTGAAAGAAAGTTTATAATACTTATATAGGTTTATTTCGGTTTCACGCTTTTTACCGCATAGCAGGGTAGTCAAAGCGAACCTAGTGTAAAGACAGTCCGTTCTCTAATTTTCACCCACATATACTGGTGATTTCATAATAAAAAAAATTTGTGTAAATTAATTAATAAAATCATTTAAAATAGAAACTAACTCAACTTGTCACGACTTTTACACATTTTGATATAAAACTATTTTAACCGGATCAATCTCGTATATTGTTGGTATTCGAAAATACATTTTAGTATTCTGCGAGTCTACATGTGAGTATATTTTACTATATAGTACTACTACTACTGACTACTGTATACTACTGACTAGTGTTCGATACGTCGGGTTTTCTAAATCCGATTTTCTGAGTCCGATAATTGAGATAAATCCGGTTAAAATAATTTCGTTTCAAATATTGTGTACGAGTAAGTTATGAGATCCGGATACGTGTACAAATTTGACAACAACAAGTGGATTTAACTAGCATAGCAAGATTTTCTTACATTGATAAGTTTAAAGATATATACAAGATACTAAAAACGTACAACGAATAATAGTGTATTATAAATAAACAGCGTCATAGTACAGTAGAAATATCTATCTTTTCATCAACACACAGGCTCAAGTACATGAAAACCTTACAACAAATTTTAACCAAGAAGGAAAAGAATAGAATAGAGCCTAAAAAATTATAAATGTAGTAACGCTTAGACTTTCAAAGTTATTTCCCTAAATGATACTTGATCCCGCAACCATTGTATTTTTGCAGGAGTAAGGTAGCTATTTTTTACCGAAAGGAATCCTTAATTTTCATGAAAGCTAATAAAAAACACGCAAAAAGCTTCAATAAGATTTCATTAAGTGTTTTTTTGTTAATTGTGCCTTTGTAACTTGAACAGTAGTAATACTGAAAATTTATTGGCGAATAACAATTGAGATTATTTTTTTATTTTGAGTGTGCATCAAAGTATAACGTCTGACAGTAAACGTGATTGGCTGTGGGTTCAATTCCCGCTCGGGGGAATAATTATATTTTAAATAATTATTCCCCCGAGTGGTAAAGTGCACTTACTGCATTATTTGTAAGTCAATCATCAGATCACGGCTCGGTTTTGTATTTGTTTGAATACAATTGGAACTATGTGACATTTTTACACGTTGTTTTAAAAGCAAAAAAATTTAAAAAATACAATCTGTTTCCGTATCAGTGTAGGTGACCACCGTACCGCAGTGTGAAAGCGTCCGACTGTATATGTGATTCTAGTGGCTTCGATTCCCACTTCAGAGAATGGTTATATTTATATTGAGTTGATTTTTTCTCTCCGGTATGTCAAAGCATTGTGTTGGCGTTGGGCTTATAAAAGAGAAAATGCAACGTCTCAAATTTGGGTGACTGAGTGGGCAAAACGTGAAGCTCAAAAAAAACTACAATCGTCTGATGACTTAGAGACAAAAATTACCACTATAATAAAATATATTATAGTTTTGGATTAGTTACAATGCCAACATGTAGTAAATGGACGTAATCCATACTAATATTATAAATGTGGAAGTAACTCTGTCTAAGACATATTTAGAAAGCGTTTAAAAATTTGAACGCAGCGGGATTTGATCCCGCGCCTCTTGAAAACCGTTCAAGCGCTCTGACCGCTAAGCCATGCGTTCCACATTCAGGTGCGTTGAAATTCTGATACTTATTGTATAGATTAAATTAAGCAAATTAAGTAAGGGTAGTGTCGTGGATAGAGTTAGGATTTGAAATAAACTAACTTGGATTTTCCGAAAAACTGACATGATACAAGAAATAGTTATATTATAAGGAAGTAAAGTGATATTGATTATTAAGGACTTAAGTTTGCAAAAAGTGTTGCGGGCTAGAATTGTAACAGTGATATAAATTATGACCTTAGAAGGCAAAAAGGAGTTATCAGGTTATCAGGTTATTTTTTCTTCTTGTACATATGTGTGATAGACACTATCAATGTTTACTTATGTAATAGACACTATCAATGTTCTTTAAATAGTTGTTAATAGTTTTACGACAAACAAAATATTATTGAAGATATATTGTGATATCGTTATTAAAATACTCGTTTTATTAAAAACATCTCGCACAGCAGATTATTTAATATAAAGGTAGCTTTCCTGTATTAAAATTCAAATTATTTTTATTATCACACATTTTTGTCCTTTAATATTCATATTGAACAAAGCTTTAATAACATTTTTTTGAGAACCTTCATATTTATATACATAGTATAAGTATATTTGAAAGAAGCAACTGTTAAGTTAGTCGCAGGTTCTTCTCCGCATAACTGCCTTCCGAGCCGGTGGCAGCTTCCGGTAGGACTGACAATACTGACATTTTAAGTTAATTGACGATTGAGAATTGCTTGTATTCGTAGGCGATTAGTTATATTTTGATTATATTCTCAACAGAAATTTGAAATGTACTTACTAGTTACTTTACATGTATGTAGTAATAAATTTGATTGTGTAAAAAATATACAGTTTTCATATGATAGAATAACTTATTCCCGCATTGCAGGGCAGTCAGAGAAAATCTAGTGATAAGATACTCTGATCATTTTGCATCTGATACCTAGACATTGCATGTTGACTGACTTAACTTAACTTTTATCTTACCAGAGTGGAGATATCAAAATCTATATATATATATTTATCTATTTATATAATAAAAGAGTAGAAAGGTCAAATCATTCAATAAATATACATGAAAGATTTTAGAAAAAATTTTATTGGGTCCGTTAAAATATCGATAATAAAAGCGAAAAATCACTAGAATTTTTGATTGTCTGTCTGTTATTGTCGTACAAAAACAAATTCAAACTACTGGACAGAAATGAATGAATTTTGGTATGGTAGTAGATTATAGCCCGGAGGTATATAAAAAATAATTTAAATAGGATTATGTATAATTATTCCGTAAGTATTATAATATAATCGCAATTTAAATATGTTTCATGGATCCATAAAGTAAGAACACGTCGCGCCATCTGTTATCGAATAGGTGACAGCATGAACAAGTCACACCATTTGTTATTAAATAGGGAGTGTTTCTACATAAGTAATATTACTTAAGTTAAATAAAGATTTAAAAATAAACTTTTTATAAAACATATTCAAAGCATTTTTTGAAAACTACCAAGCCATGCAAAAATAAGTTATAATAAGCGTATAAGGCTTAGCGGTCAGAGCGCTTGGACGGTTTCCAAAAGGCGTGGGCTCACAGTGTGTGATTAACACTTTAAAATTTCTAAAATATTTAATTAATAGCATTATCTTTTGCCAAACGATTGTTCGACTAAGCTTTGGGTCGCAGAAATTTGAAATAATCTATCGGAGGTGTTAACAACAAAAACCATTTATAATAAGCGTATAAGAATTTCGACGCAGCCGTGTATGAATCGCATGGGTTACCTCCTTGTACGGTTTCTAAAAGGCGCAGGTTCAAATCCCGCTGTTACTTTTAAAACTTACTCGTTTATTTGATGTTTATGGGAGACTATTCATAAAGTAAGAATAAATATTACACCAGGTACACGACTTTTAATATCTATTTCGTATTTTCGCCAGCTTAAATCAGAAGCTGCTCAAATTTATAATTTTGTCCAATCATATAGTTTATCGAATTATATAAAAATAAGGTGCAGGGAGTTTCCAGTCTGATTTTTTTAGTTGCGTGTTATTTGAAAACAAATCTAAGCAATGTTAATCATTTCATTGAGATCGTAGGCGGGCGAAAAAACGAAATAGCTATTAGTCGCGTAATGTACGCAGGCGATGCCAGGAGCGTGTCACTAATATTATTGTAATTTAAACATAATCATTCATCTGAGTGCGGATTGAACCTATAACCATTTGCTGCACACGCTGGCCCACTGCGCCGCGGTGTCCCTAACAAAATTTCATATGAATTCATATTACTTAGATACTGGATAATGGTACGGACAGCACCAAGTTTCTATTTTAATCAAAGCTTCCTTAGAGTTACCCTTTGTACGAACACTTTACTATAATAGTGTGACCAAGCATGACTAACATAGGTTGTAAGGTTTTAGTATTAACTATATGATTCTAATATAAACAAGAAGCTTAGATTTTAATATATTACATTATTTAAAAATCTTGTCAACTAAAAATTGAGCTTATCTGGAACTCAATATAATGATGACCAATATTTTCCTCTCTAAAATGTATTTCCATACGGTCCAGGTTGTCCTGGCAAGAACATTAGATCCATGTTATGAAAATATTGTGTCTAATTTCATCATTGCCGGACACATGTTCAAAATTTAAAGTAAATTGGACGAAAAAAGGGTAAAATAAAGTTCGAATTTTTGATATTGATAGATAAATAAACAGAAACAGGTCAAGCTGATAAAATCAAGCTGCTGATAAGGTCAAGGTGTTAAATAAAATTTACCCTAGTTCTACCACCAGTAGTGACATCCAAGTACCCATACTTCCTTTTTGCCCAAATTCGAGAGGTTGCGAATTGCGGCGGAACTCAACGGAGTTTTTTTGTTTTACTAGAACGAGGTATTGAAAATAATTTGAAAATATATATTTAGAAAACGTTTTAAATTTTAACGTCGCTTCATTGAAACCCGCGCCTCTTGATAACCGTTCAGGTTCTGTTCCTAGATAATGTTTTGCAATTTACTAAGTGTGAGAATAGTACTTTAAAAAATATAAAAAATATATTTTCCCGAGAGGAGATGAAACCCGCAACCACTGCGTTTAAAGTTAGACGCATTGCCACTGAGCCACGATGATCTCAATTTGAGAAAACATTTGTTTTATGATACATTTTAAAATATTTTTTTCTTAATAATATTTTTAATATTACATACTTAAAATGTTCGGTATATGATATTCTCCTTGAGAAAGTAGAACTGTCTCCCTTTATATCTTTTGCTAAGTATAAACCATTACTCGTTGTCACTAAGAGTGAGAATACTTATTATTTTACATTAAAATAAAAAATTCTTTTTTTAAACATTTTTTAAAGTATAAAACCAAGGACGGTTGGGTGGTTTCCAAGAGGCGCGGAAGTCATTCCTACCTAAAGCTACCACCATCTCGGATAGTTCTGCTGAGAAAAAATTAACAGTTGCATTAATGTTAATATGTTTACAAAATTACAGTACAAAGCCAAGGCCGAGAACCTAAACACTGGAGAACGGAGTGATGTGACACTAGACTCTCTTAGATTATCCTGCTATACGGGAAAGAGAGTTAAACACCTTTATAAACGTTCTTGTTGATTTCGAATATAAGAAACTAGTATGTTATTGTTTAACGTAGTCAAGGGGGAGTGGTACTTTTTTAATTGTATATAATGTTTGCGAGTTCAATCCTGCTTAGGGTATGTTTTTATATAAACAAATACAAAGTTGGCGTTGTAAAGTTGGAAATGGGACCACTGAGTGAAGTAACGCTATACTTTTTCCACCTACACGGTAAAATACAAGTGATATTAGAACTTTAAAAATTTATGGTTATTTAGTAAGTGATAAATTTAAACAAAAGCGCGGCGTTTAGTTCCGCCAGTACGCGCCCATTGAGCTGGAGCTGACTATCTAACCGCGTTATATAGTTTTGTTGAACAGTTTACTAACACTTCTATAGTAAATAATATATTAACAGAGAAAGATTTTCAAGTCCTTTTTAGTAATATCTGCGAGTATTATCCCTTAAAAATCTAATTAGTTTCTTTACAACGCTCTTTACGAAATAATCTCGAGAGAGTTAAATTATAAGCTTATTTAGATTTTCCTAAACCAACAAAAGAAAATGATGATTGACGTTTAATACAGCAAAAAGTTAATATTCGAAATGTGAGTGTAATTTTAAAGGGACGTGACAGAGGAATGCCTAAAGGACTTTTATTATGGTCGGGATTAAATAGACTGTTGTGTAGTGTTTTGTTTATAATATATATAATGTGGCCTAGTAGATAATTGTTTAAATGTATACGCGATCGTTATCAGTTCGATTCCCATTTGGGGGAATTATTACATTAATAAATATATGTAAAACACTCATTGTGTGATTTACAGATAATGGAAAGTCTAAACTACTGGGTTAAAAGGAGGAAAGCTATATCTGGCATTTAAGTTTACCGAATGCTAACAGGAACACTAAATAAACTATGTAACTGCGCAAGATAGAAATAAATAACATACAATCATAAGCTCCAAACAAGCAAAGTTGCAAGTGACACCTACATAGTTTAAAATATTTTTGCTACCTCGTCTAGTTAGACAAAGTGTAATATAAAATTCCAAATTAAAAAAATGGAACAGCGCCACTAACTTTAAAAAATAATATTTATCATTAAAATGTGCATATCATTAAAATGTGTTCTCAAGGTCTTAACCTTAGAATTTAGATATGCCTTAATATTTCAGAGTGACAAGAGCGGTACAAAGTGCAGTGCAGTGCATTCAGCGCAGTATGACAGCACCTGAGTATGACAGCACCTGAGTTCTTCCACTCACTAAGTAACGGATTCGGGCGGAAAGTGGAGAAGGGACTGTCTTGACACTAGGTCATCTTTGACTATCCTGATATACGGAAAAAAGTAATGTATTTAAATTTAATTTAATACACAATTTTATTGTAATTATAGATTTTTTCCTTGTAAAGTTTTTTTATATTCAAAATAAATTTGTTTTTCTGGTTTCAATCCAATAGAAATAGGTTCTGTCATGTACAAAATCTGCTTAACTCTGACGATATAACTTCAACACAAAGATACTTGACAACTATAGATAAATGAAATTAACCTTTAATTCGTTTACAAAACAAAAACACTTTTCTATTGCAAATTGCATTTGCGAAAAAAACAATAAAAACTATAAAAATACGAATAAAATTATATGTTTAAAAAAGGAATATATAAAGATTACCACAGAGCCACAAACACAATTTTTATAATATGACTTCAATGAAATAACTTGTTTATATAATATAAGTTAGAATGTGTGTTTATTTGTTAGTATCAAAAATTATTTATTTAACGTCATACAAGTGGTTGGGATCGTTCCTACTAATACAAACCGCGGCGTTGAGTTTTGCCATTCAACAGTGCAAGTCAAAGTCAAATAATTTAATTCGAAATAAGAAGATAAATGCTTTATTTTTTAAACGTCATATAATTTATCAACATGATTTACATATGTATTAGTGACAATAATACCTTTGAAATTGGCTGGAGCAAGCATTTCATTCCCAAGGCATGTTATCATTTATAAAATCGTTAATTAGGTAATAACCTTTAACAAATAAACGTCTCTTCACAACTTTTTAAAATTGTGATATAGAAAATTATTGGACACTTTCTGGGATCCTATTGTAAAAGCGTACACATTGTCCCATAAAAGAATCACGAATTAGATGCAATCGCGTTCCTGGCGTGTTCAGTTAAAGCCTATTTCTAGTATTAATATTATGTACACCGATTTGGTAAAATCTTTAGTATTTTTCTTTACATACATTACATTTTCGAATATGTATTGAGACGCAATTGTCAATATATTTACTTTCTAAAATTTTTGCCTTAAGGAATATTTTGGGCTCAAGTTGTAGATAGCACGAATAGGTCGCTTCAGCAAGACAAAGATAAAATTAATAGCGGCTGCATTACCCCAAAGTATGCCATAATACAAAATACTATAGTCAATTTTTAATTTAAACTCACAGTTGCAAATCTTCGTCTTTTCACCTTCACAATTTATTATGTTCCATGTCATTTTAATTTCATCAAAAGAATATTTTTCTTTGTACTTAATATGTAAAGCTTTTCCCATGGAACATACTTTTTTAAATAATTTAGAATAGTTTCTAACATATTTATGAAATGACTCGTTGTGGTTAAAAGTTTTTTCACTTTGAAGTTCATATAGCCTTTGTCTTATTGTTGCCCAATCATTAAATGACAAGAATCTCCGCAAATTTATTGTTTTAGAAGTAAATATAGCATTGAGTATATTGTTAATAAAATTGAAAAATTTACCATTTGTCTATTTGGGTTTTTTATTATATTTTAAGTATTTTAGTTTTGCTATTAAATTTTACTTCTAAACTTTTCTATACGACCAGTTGTCATTGGAATACAAATAATGTTATGACTTTTATTAATTATATTTTTACCAAAGCAAAAGGAAGCCAACAGTCTGCAATGAACAGTCAGAACTTAAAATATTAATTGTAGATTTTTCTCTTGTTTGTAAAGATGTTTTTAAAAATATTATTAATGCAAGTAGCAGTACAATTAGTATTTTTTGTTGGCTCGAGAAAAAAATTAACTACGTTATATGACTTAAGTAAAGACCTTAATCTCCACTGAAGACGTTATCTAGTAAATTTATATTAAAATCACCACATACAACTGTACATTTCTTAGATACAGATAATTTTACAAGTACTTGTTCTAAAATAGTTTTTAAGTATTCATATAAACCAGTGGAAGGTCTGTATACACTTGCAACAATTAAATGTTCAAGCTCAGCACAGGCGATTTTGATAGTCTGCTCTCGAGAGGCTCGCAATATCTTTCCGTTTTTTAAATTTATAAGATTTTAAAGACATAAATGTCACAGTTGGGATGCGAATGAGAGAGTTAAGCAAAACAGTCAAGGATAAGAAAGCGCTGTGCTAGTGCCTGGAATCAAATAATAGTAAAAAATTCGAAAATATCAAACCTGCTTAACAAAGAAATGTTTCAAATTATTTTCATGGCCTGGTTCTGGCAAAGAAATTTTGTAAATTTACGAAAATACTGTATGTGTGACTTCATCCGCGTTAATTTTAAAATAATATAGTTACATCAACAATCTGCTAGTGAAAGTCCCGTCAAAATCGGACCAGCAGTTCCAGAGACCAACTGGAACAAACAGAAAGACACACAAAAATTGGAAAAAAGAAAGAAAATTTCGTATATGTACCTTTTTACTAAATGCATACATACATATGCATTTAGTGAAAACCGATTGTTTTTATATTACAAACAGACACACCAATTTTATTAATTTGTATTATACATTGTCATTGTATTTACACACATATACAAAATTTCGATTGACCGATTGATAGATTGATTTATACGAGTTTAAATATGGTAAAGTTAATAAAAAGCGTGTCAAAAATACTTTTCTTCATGAATAGAAACCAGTGGGTTGAATTAGATAGAGAAAGCAAAGCGTATGTACGTAAGGTTGTCGACCTACATTACAACTTTGCAGCATATTTTTTAAATATGTTGCGTTATGGTTTTTTATTTGAATATTGGCTATTTTGGCAGAATATAGTTGGATTTAAAAAATCTTTTAGATGTGAACGGAATTGTAGAACAAGTGTATTCGTTACTAGTACACATAATTTAGTTGTTCCCTTTGTTTGAACATCCAATAGAGTATCCCGTGCTCTTTCCGTAATCCTAGTTCGGCTTGAGAGAAATGAAGCTGAAAGCTTGGATTCGCAAAGAGGCTATATAACTTATCAACGTAACTAAGTCAAATAATATATAATACATTAGATTCTTTAAAAGAAAATTTGCTAATAAATAATTACTAGGCAATTTTAAAAGAACCAAAACGCGTACGCTGACTAGTTAACTTAAAGTAAATGATGTGCAATGTGTTATATTGTAGCTCTACCTATATTAAACGACCTTACTTGGATTTCTCAGTGTTAATATTTGTTGGTTTTTTTGTTATGTAAGGGAAGATATGGTGTAGTCCACTTATAGTACATTATGGGATGGATAGAGAAACTAATCACTTAATCCTCCACTTTCCGCCCATTATGTCCAGTAATTAAGTAGATATGCGCGAACAAACAGACAAAAAGACTAATAGACTTAGAGACAAACAGACATCACACATTTTAAAAATCGTATATTGATTACTGTTTTATAAAAGCGGTATTATAGTTTTTGTACCGGAACAGAGAAATATTTAATATTAAAATATTTTAAATAAAATGATTTTCCCGAGTGGGAATCGAACCCACAAACAAACGCTCTTACAGTCACTGTTTCACTGCGCCACGGTGACCTTATGAAAAAGATGATGAATGAAAGATGAAAAAAATTAAACTTGTGACCATCAATAAACAACCCTGTGACACTTAGTCATCACGACTGAGTAAAACCCTTACAATATAACGAGGTAACCCTAACTGAAGAGTTCATAAAAAACCTTATAAAACCCTTCACTTGCTCTTCAAAGGCCTTAAAGGCCAAAGGCTTAAGTTCCATCCGATATCTTTCACCAAATCCAATTGAATATACCTTCTCGGTTTTCGCCGCTTGTCTTTTTAACATTCGATTTCACATTGATCTATTATTTATTTATACATACATATAATAATAATGTAACTGTTCCCTGTCTGTACATAGAAGATATATGAAAAAATAAGATATCGTGGGAATTTATTAATATAATAGAACTCAAAACAATGATTTTTAGAAAACATATAAAAATTTGCACGTTGTGGGATTCGAACCCGCGTCTCTTGGAATCCGTCCAAGCACTCTGACCGCTAAGCCACGTGTTCTACGTCCAGCTGCGTCACAGTTCTTATACGCTTATTACAACTTATTTTTGTTGTTAGCATCTCTGTAGAGAGAATTTTACAAATCGTTTATCAATTTCCTTAGTATGATAACTAGTTTAAAATTGTTAAAAATGATTTTTAATTTTCTTTTCTCTGTATCTGTTTGTCTGCACATCTGTGCACGCTAATCTCAGAAACGGCTTGACCGTTTTAAATGCAGTTTATTTGACTATTGTATTTTGTAGGGCTTCTCTTAACATTTAGTGTTTATTTCATTTCCATCGGTTTAAATAAAAAAGTTACAACTATTTAAATTACAAATTCAACCAGAGTTTGTGATTTAAATGAGAACGTGGACGGGCAAAAAATTTTAATAATTTAGTCGCATATTTTACGCATTTATTAATGTTTACGTATTTTATTTACGTTTACGCATATTCAAAAGGAGAGTTTAAAGGACTGCATTCCATACATTTTACAGACACAGTTGGCTAGGAAGCATAACCAAACAGTGCTCTTTATCTAGCCAAGGAGAGACAAGATTTTTGTGTAGTCATTACAAATTATATTGGAATTGTATATTTATTTTTATACTATTGTTATATAATGTGTTATTGTTTATCTGTGAACGTAATATTAAGTTCGGTAAGCATAGAAATAAACCATTATTTATTTTTTTAAAAATCTTTTAATTTTCTTTATTTGCACTAAACCTATATCTGTTAAGACCAAGCTCCTTTCTCCAAAGGTTGTCTGGCAGAAATTACTACCAGCAACAAGACCGCCTTTACACACTGTACTATATATAAGTTCTTGTGTACTGATCTTTGTATCAAATTTTTTGTTAAATAAAGTATATCTATTTATTTTTCTATCTAAATTACAAACATTACTACAAGTAATATAAAAAAGGCAAGTAATATATAAGATAAAAGAGGGGATATGAAGTCATTTGGTTACAACACACACGTTTCTGCGATGTCAAATTAGACAACTAATGGACATGCATATAATATATACATTATTAGGCATAGAACAGATACTGTTGCAATTGTATAAGTGCAATGGCAATAAGTAATTAATGAGTGATTCTACTAGTAAGTCCCTTATTAAAAATGAAAAAGTAAAATATAGAGATCGGAGTGAAATAAAAAAAACCGACAACCGAACCCACAGCCATCTCGTTTACAGACAATCGCTGTCCTATTTTCCCGCTGCGCCACGATGGCCATCATGCGCTTTAAAAATCAAGAACATGAAACAAAAAATACAGCTTAACAAGCTGTATTACGTAACTGCAAAATTTTATATCACCGCCATATTAATTAGTGAAACAAAAGTAGTCCTTCATTTCATATTGTGACGCGCGATTCAATTTAAAAGACGATTGTTCGTTATTTAGGTCAAATGCGTCTATATTGTTACGTCAACATTTTGTAGCGTTTTATTATAAAATATAGTATGGGATGAGATATTTAGTATTTCTATATGAAAATCTTTCAGTCAGACATTTGTATGTTACTGTAAAGGCGTGGGGCCAAAGGCGTGGGGCAAAAATTCGAAAAATTCGAAAAAAAAGGAATTCACTTTCCTCATAACTTTTTTATTATTTTTTTTTTATTCTTTTCTTTTCAGTATTTTGTAAAGAAGACTTGGACATATCGGATGGATGGATTGTTTGATTGATGGATTGGATGTATCATAGTACATAGGTACATATGTAGGTAGGTACGGGTGGCCCAGAAAGACCGAAGTGGTGTGAATTCCTTATAACTTTTTATTTAAGACATATTTTTTTAATTTTTTGTTTTTTAAATACAGTAAATTTATGGGGAATATTTTTAGATTAGTTATTAAAAATGATATCCCGCAAGTGGTGGCCATTTTCTGCTTCGCACAAATGTGCTCTTTCCAACATATTTTCCATGACCTTTCGCAAAGCTTCCGGTGTTATGTTGTTAATTTCCTCTCGAATATTAGTTTTTAATTCCTCAATAGTCCTAGGCTTATAAACATAAATTTTTTAAAATAACTCCAACGGAAACAATCTGGATTGGTCAAAATGACATAGTGTTAATTACCGCCACTCAACACGCAATGTCTTAACACTAGGTTCTCTCTAGTTACCTATTATGCGGGAACAAGCGTGAAGTACATTTTTGTTATATATACATTTAAAAACTTAATTTTTTTTTTTTCAAAAGGTTTTCGCGATTTGTATGCATTTTGAAATGAAACTATTTCTACAGTCTACCTCTGAATACGGACTACTGTAAAGTGTTCGAAACGTCAATATTCTAAAATATATTTTCGAATACCAAAAATATACGCGATTAATACGATTAACAAATAATTTCAGTTCAAAACATCCACGCCAACATGGTCTCTCCTTTACTTTATAACACATGCTCAACGCATCCACGCATTGACAATGAACTAGAAAATGTAACGTATGAAAATAAACGTTTTAAATTTAGTTCTCCTAAGGATGTCATGCTGAGATAACTCCTGGATCCTTCCAAATTAAACCTGTTTCAAATATGTTGATTTAAAATATATAATTAAATTATACGCTTTCGGTAATTTTTTGTAAAATATTGAAAAAATGTACGTAAAATTCGTAGCTTTTATTAACCTTATACATTTATTGGTGACATCATCTAGAGATGTAAATGAAAGTGAAAGAGCTTCGCGTGCAGCTTTCATTCAAAAGCTGTTGAATAAACAAAAACATTTGGAAGGAAGAATTAAGCTGCTTGGAAGTTCTAACACATTTGAAGGTAAGCTTTTACATAAAAATAACGTAGATATTATTCTAAATATAGATATTTTTTTTTTACGTTTAAAAAATATTTATATCAAGAGCTTTTAGACACCAATATATCTTATTAAATATTTTTTATTATTTTCAGTTACAATATAGCTTAAAGACTTCTAATGAGATGTTTGATATTTTCAAATTTTTTACTAAATTATTTTAAATATTGTAAGTGCTTTCAAACCTTTTGTCGGTACTATAAAAAATATAAATTTAATACATAAAATTGCATAATAGTTGTTTTAAAAATTTCTATTATACTTATAATAAAAAGTACTCGTATAACTTAATTGGCTCAAACATTTGGACAGTTTCCAAAAGTCGCGGGTTCGAAACCGGCTACGTTCAAATTATCAGTAAAATTTTAAAAATACTTTTCTTATCCGAAATGTGTGAATAATACTTCACAAGCGTTAAAAGACAATATGGATTTCTTTTCACTTTTTACTACGAATAACATTTGAAGAGAAAAAAATTAAAAAGGAAATTAGACGGTATTAGAAAATATCCAGTAATTTTTCTTTTTATATTTTTTCTTTAACTTACATGTTTAGGTAACGTCTATATCTATCACGCTGGTCGTTGGGGCACGGTGTGTGACGACTCGTGGGATGATGCAGCAGCCCGTGTAGTTTGTCGTGTTTTCAACAGAACTGGAGTTGCTACTCATGGTTCACAATTTGGGGAAGCTTTAGGTAAAGTCTGCTTAAATTCAAAAACAATATAATTAATTAAAAATATAAAAGCATAATTGAGGCTACTACTGGAAGAGTGACTGGCTGTTAACGCGATTGTGGGTTCGATTTCCACTCGGGAGACAAAGCACAGTGCTGATGATCCATGACTCCGCAATGTCTCGAATTCAGTGTAGAAATGTATAACGGAGTGTTTTGACACTAGGTTCTCTCTGTCTATCCTACTATAGGTAAAAAGAACAAAAACTAGTAATAATGAGTTATACATTTATATACCCAGGTTAGATCCTTGAATATTTCAACTAGTACAATAATATAGTCAGCTAATTGCCTTTAATAGATGGTATTGTTGATTGTTTTTCATCTGAATAAATTGTAAGTTGTGAGATATAATGTGTTGACTTGTAAACTCATTTAGAGTATAATTTGGATCACGTAATTATATAGAAATTAAATTATTATTTGGCTTTTTATATAAAATGAATCGATAGTATATAAATGAAGCTATTTGACATATCATTATTTTTAAGTCAAGCGCGTAAAAGTAAACCCAGTGTCATATCACTAGGTTATACTTTCTATAGATTTTGAACTTTTTCTTTTTATTTTTACTTTGTAATTCATTATGTTGAATTCAAATTCATAATACACAATATTCCTTGTCCTTTAAGTAGAATCAATTAGAAGGTCGAAAAATTCAATCCATATTATGAAGTTGTCAATGAACTTGAAACTACAAAAGATAAAATATATTTACCATTTATCCCAATTAGATGTTTAATTTTCGCAATTCACACACATATCAAATGAAACTATTTGAAAAGGATTAAACCGTGGCTACCTGTTCCTGTAGAGTGTTTGAAACGTCGGGTTTTCTTAAAAGTATTTTTGAATACAAAAATATATGAGGATAATCCGTTTAAGATAATTTGAGGCCATCACGGCGCAGTGGGACTGAATGACTGTAAACACGATTGGTTGCGAGTCAGATTCCCAGTCGGGGGAATCCGCTACTCCACGCAATGTCTCGATTTCTGGCGGAAAGTGGAGAACGGAGTATCTTGGCACTAGGTTCTCTTTGATAACCTCACTAAGCTATAGAGCAAAAAAGGCGTGAAGGTGAAAAAAAAATGGTTTCATTTAAACTATAAAATACCTACTACACTACTAACTTATTACTTACAGAGAGATATTGGATGGATGATGTAGTATGCGAAGGTGACGAGAAGTCACTATCTCAGTGTATTTTTACTGGATGGGGCTCATCTGATTGCGATGCCAATGAAGTTGCTGGAGTAATTTGCAATGAAAACAATGAAAATAATACAATTGTTACTAAGAATTCGAAGCCACATTTTCATGATACATTAGATGTTCGAAGCGCTAGTCTTAGACTGGTTGGAGGAAGAAGCAGTAATGAAGGAAGAATTGAAGTAAGTTTTTAAATCAGTAATATTCTATATATATATATATATATAATGTAAGAGATCTCTTCCAGCCGACGTATAGCAGCTTTTTTTATTAAAATTGTTAATAATCTAATACAAAGCGCAATATTTTGATATTTCTGATAAAGACAAAATATTGCGTTTTGCGTTTCGAAATGCTGGTCAGCGGATGGCGTAATATTTATATTACTTTGAAACTAATCTAAAGCCAAGATTTCTTATATGCCAGAACTTAATAAGTTAATTAAACAAAATACCTTTACGAAAACCTCTCACAGAACTAGCAGAGTATTTGTTTTGTTTTATATCATCTCAATTTAGTCGGTTTATACGTAATGGTTTGCTTAATCGTCTTTTTTATTATTAATTTGACCGACTAAAGGGTACATTTACTTCAATCATCATCATGATTTTTAATTGTCTTTTCTGTTTTTTTTTAAATGTGCATTTGTTTAAATGTACATTTTGTATAAGTTTTTTTTTGTTTATAGGTTCAGTTTTGCACGCCAATCTCAGAAATTTCTTAACTGCTTTAAATGTTTTAACGATTGTATTTTGGCAACTTCTCTTATTTAGTATTATCATTTATTAGCATTTAGTAAATTCAATCACTTCAAAACAAAAATAAATCTAATTATTTAAATGATAACTTTAAGCAAAATTTGTAACTTAAGTGAGAAAGCAGGAGGGCGAAATGGCTAAATAGTTTCGTTTACGCAGGCGAAGCCGCGAGAGGGTCGGTAGTCTTTAGTAGACATTAATTTTATTTCAAAGGAGAATGCAATGTTTTGTTATTTTTTTGTTTGATATTGCAAAAGTGATTTTTTTTTAATTTTATTTGCTAGGGGGCATCGTGGCGGAGCGCGACAGCATCTGATTGACCACCACTCGTAGGAATGATTACATTAAAAAAATATATTTTTTTCGCTCTGGTTCACAATGTTGTGATATCGCTTCACAATGTACTGAATTCTGACTTAAAGTGGAGAACGGAGTGACTTGACACTAGGTTCTTTCTAACTCCCCTGTTACGCGGTAAAAAATACGAAGCGTGTATATAAAATGTTAGATAAAGGAAATTTCTAAATCAAAAAATATGAACTTGTAGTATAAACTAATGAATTTGGGATCAAAACCAAGGAATAGGAACCAATATTTAAATATTGTCGGTTCAAGTAATTGTCGGTTACTCTACCTTAATATAAAAAATATATTTGTTCTTAGATATTCGTTTTCTTCGATTAATTTAAGTTGGAACGCTCTAGATTAAGTTCTACTAACTGGTTTCCTAACAAGTTAAGTAAGCTGTATTGTGAAACTTAAACGGTTTCATAGTTTCATTGAAAATAAGTTATTGCGGTCCAAGTATACGACCATAATCTATCTGGAAGTACAATATATAAATTTTGATTAAAACGTATATATGTATATATATTTTATGACTTCACGTGTTTCCCGCATACAAGAAAATAGACAGAGAGAACACAGTGGTAAGACACTTCGCCACTTTCGCCAAGTGGAGAATATTTATATATTATTAATATTATATTTCAAGATATTACCAGAAAACCACTCATAGCTGGATATCACTTGCCCAAGCTAATTAATAATTAAATAATATACTTGTATTGAATTCGACTCCAATAGTAAGATGGTTCGATTTCAATTGAAATGTTCCTAGGGGGTGGCCCCAGGAATATTCCAATTATTCTGATTTTCCCACTCTTGCAATGCAAAGTGTAGCGTTGAGTTCCGCTTCTCAACGTTGTCTCGTTTCCAGGCGGAAAGCACAGAACTGAGTGTCTTTTTCAAGACGAGGTTCTATCTGACTATCCTACTACGAGTATGAGGGAAAAAACGTGAAGCTGCTTTTTATCAGGTGTTTTATCCCATATCCATAGTATATGTTATGTTTATACATTTCATAAGTTCCTTCAAGCTTAGTTTAATTTCTGTAAGCTTTCATTTCATTATTTTAGGTTTACCATGATGGTATATGGGGCAGTATTTGTCCAGACGGCTGGACTTTATACGAAGCTTCTGTCATTTGCCGTCACTTAGCTCTGGGATATGCTGAACAAGCACTTCAAACAAACTATTTTGGCAGTTCTCCAATTATTGTTAGTGGATTTAAATGTGAAGGGAATGAGACAAATATATTTGTCTGCAAGTATCAAGATTTTGGTGACATTACCTGCCCTGGAAAAAATGGTGAGCCTTTTTAGAATTTTAATAAAAAGAAAACTCAATTGACTTGGCAAAATGGGTTTGGAGTCGAAAACACGTTTGTTGCTAAAGTGTTCATATTTTCTAAGAACTAGATGTTATATTAAATTTTCTTAACCAGCATGCAATTTAACTATATAGAGTGGCTGACAGTACAATGGAGAGACAAAATTTTTCTTGACTAGGCTTGACTCTTGAAGGTGTGGCGCCATCGCAATCAGGGAAAACCAACTATATCTCGATGGTGATGGATTACATCTCCGCTAGGGGAAATGCTCATACCTTCTCAAGGTCAAGTGCTGACCCTCTCGGCGAAAAATTCTGAAATTGTATTAAGATTATGCTCTCTGCTGTGAGAAAAGCGCTTTTTTCTGCTTTTTTTCTCCTAGATTGTGTTGAATTGTGGGATCGGTAGCTAGCAGAAATATATAAAAAATATATTAAAACATTAATTTTAATTTTATCAAGAAACTATTTTTGCCAAGGCTTTTTAGATCAGAAACAAGTGTATGTCCCAAGTATTTAATATGCAAATCACAGCACCGGTAAAGCGTAAACGATTTAATATTGACCGCATAAATTTAACAAACCATCAACTTGCAACGATTGCTTTAATTTACACATAGATTGCTCTTGCAACTTTGTACAATGCTTCATGAATAAGAGGATGATGAGCTCTCGTCAGGGCCTGTATGGGCCGAAAATATATGTTCTAATCAAATTGAGTCATGAAATTATTTTGTATTGATAAGTTATTTTTAAATATTATTCACACTCTTGGGAAATTGAAAAATATTTATAGAAAACGTACAATTTGAACTCAGCTGGATTCGAATCCGTGTCCTTTGGAACCTGTCCAAATTTCGTTTTCGTTTGTCGAAAAGCTAGTCAATAATGATTTTATTCCAATATTTTTTTTAACTTGTGTCGTACACCATGTGACTTTAAATAGGCTTTCACAAGTATCTAAAGTAAAATATATATAAGTTTTTTTCATTTTTTCCATATCCCCAACGAAGATTATGAGGATTAAATATCGTATTATATTAATATATAAATATTTAGGCCATCATGCCGCAATATAACAGTGTATAATTGAATACACGATGACTGAATACCATTTGAACTAACGTATATTTAAAACTAGCTTATAATTATCTTGTATCTAAGAATTCTATATCAGATGGTCCAGATGATTGTAATTTTTTTTAATATAACTTTTCCTCACGGCAGACAAAAAGGAGCTAATGACACTTCCTTATCCGTTTCCGCCCGATTTCAAAACATTACGTATTGAATGCATACATTTTGAAATGAAACAATTTTTTATTGTATTAATCGCGTATATTGAGATGCCACCTTAGTCTACCTGTGACCACGGACTGCTGTAAAGTGTTCGAAACGTCGGGTTTCTAAGTTGTATTTTCGAATACCAATACTAAACGCGAATAATCCAGTCAGAAAATATATTCATTTCAAAATAAATACTATCAATTAAAATTTTAAATATAACCATTCTATCGAATGGAAATCGATCCCACAGCTGGTATATTATAATTCTTCATCAGGTGAGTGGAACACTCGTCGCGCACAATTATACCATATATTCTGTCTTAATTTAAAAGCTGTGCAACAAAAAAAGTTTCAATAAAATCCAAGTAATGCATGCGTACAAACAGTCAAAGAGAGAGACAAAAAAGTAAAAATTATAAATTCATATTCTATTATTGTTTTTTATTCTCCCAAAATTATTTAGTAATCGAATGTAGTCATATTTTTTATTGTTTTATTATATATTTTTGTTGTACCCTTTTATGTTTTTTTAATATACATAGATTATTTCTATTTCTCCGCCTTGGTACGACTAAGGGCGGCATTGAGTTCCAGCACTTATCATGTAGTATTTTGAACTCAGGTGGAATGAGGAAATGTCTTGTCACCAGAATTTATTATTTTTTTAGATTTTTTTCTATGGTTCATTATTATTAGATCTTGATTTTTTATAATGGAACTAAATCACGGTTCATTCGTTAAATATCCACTCCGTCTATAATTTTCTAAGTGAAGAAAAAATAAAAAATATGTTATATTTTAAACCTACAGGTAACGTAGCGGCAGTTGTGTGTACACAACTTTTGGCTGACCTTCTTCTTGACACGAATGTTATTGAGAAGACAGCCCATTTACAAGATGCGCCCATGTATCAACTTCAGTGCGCCATGGAAGAGAATTGCCTTAGTAAATCCGCATATGAGGTATGCATAACTTAGTTCTTTATATTTTTTTTAGAAACAGAAAATAATGGGTGACTAAACTGACTAAACTCTCCACCATCCATAGTGGCGTAGTATGGCAGTGTCTGATTGTATATTATGCTATGTTTTGTGGCTTCGATCCCTACTTCATTTCTCCAATCTGGTAAGGCTTGAGTTTTGCTACTCAGCACTCAATGTCTCGACATTGGGCGGAATGCGGAGAACGGAGTGTTTAAGCACTAGGTTCTCTCTGAAACTGTAGCTAAAATTAAAACCTATCATTTCAGTTCCTTTTTTAACTACTGGATTAAACCATTATTAGTTAAAGTTAGTTAAAGCCTGATGGAAACTACTCCAATTTTTTTTTAATATCAAATCTTGTTCATGTTTTAAAGGAAAACTGCAAGAAAAAAGCGTTGTATATAAAGAGCAATCCTAACAGCTTTCCTAACTTACAAAGTTAATATGTGATTGTAAACTTTTGTGATTATAATATGTGATTGTAAATTTTTGTTCGTGTAATATTTCATTTAGCTGACTTTTAGTATAAATGACTACTTTCTGGGCATGTTGCTAATATTTTTAACATTTAAAAGTGTAAATCACACACTAAGGAGCTAGGTCGAAATTTTTATAAATATTAAATTTTTTATACTTTTTCAAAAAATATGTTGCTATTAACTAAATATCAAAAGTATTACGAGTATTTATTTAAAAAAAATTTTTTTTTTTAACACAGTTTTTTTCAAGAGGCGCAGGTTCAAATCCCTCTGCGTTCAAAAATTTATACGTTTTCTAAATATATCTTTTTCAATTTCCTAAGTGTGTGAATAACACTTTAAAAACACACACAGTTTGTCAAATTTTAATTATAAATTACATATATTTTAAAATATTTTTGATTTATAATTACTTTCTAATATATACATTTTTTGCCTGAGTTAAATTAGTTAAAGCTAAATCTGATTTACCTGATTATGTGATTATTTCATAAACATTCTAGCAGTTAGAATAAGAAAACAAACTAACAAGTGGTAAAAATCATGTATGTGTAAAAATCTCCAACAAAATAATTGGAAAAAAAAGTTATAACAAGCATACAGCAATGTCGATGTAGTTCGACAAGAACGTGTAGTGTCATCGAAATACGTCGCTTAATTGGCTCTAGAACGTCTAGGACAATTTCCAAGATGCGCAGGTTCGAATACGCTACGCAAAATTTTTATGTTTTTCTAAAACAGTTTTTACGTGTCTATGGCCATTTTACTATTAGAAATTTTGTAATATGATATACGATTTTTTTAAACTTCAAATATATTGTGACTATAGCACATCGCATAGGACAGCGTCTGAGTGTAAACGAGATAGAGTTAAATTTGACACGAGATAGAGTTATTTTTTATTTAGAGTTAAATTTGTCTTTCCAGAGCTAGTATATGCAGATAATTAAAAAATAATCCTTTCTCCAAATAAGAATCAAACCTACACCTTGTTAAAGAGAGGCACCTTTTGTGATACTGATGTATTTAACGTAGCGAAGCAGATTTTAATAGAACTACTTATAAGCAGTAATAAGGCAGCTTCCTGTAGGACTGACAAAACTGACATGACATGAGATGTTTATCCTCATTGTCGATTCGAAACCGCTTTGAATAGTTGTAGTTGAATTCTTAGTTAAAATTTGTATATCACTACATTGTACAACTAAATTGTTCTTACAATTTAACTAAGCTTATATTTTACCCTGTTAATCCTGAAAGTATTGCTTATACTTATATTATAGACGAATGAAATATGCTTATATATTAATTTAAACATATTTCATTCGTCTATATTACGCTCTCAGTATAAAGGCCGTGTAATAAATCGTTCGTACCCAAAGTAAATAGGCAATATGCGAGTAAAACCCCGTTTGATTGATTATTTGTGAACCCTTTACTGGGCTCATCTTATAATATTTGAGGTTTCTTTAAGAATATAAGTGATCTTGTTTCACGCTTCTGTAACTAGAATACATTGATTATATTTTATGGTGAATAACATCTGTTAGTGAAGTAAACGTATTTAACAGACAGACAGACTGGGTCTTCTCTGTCATACTGGGGGGAAAGGGGAAATGGTGTCAGATCTGAGCCCGCTGACCGTAGCTTTCCACTCAGTCCATGGGCGGTGAACCGGTCCTTGAGGTAGTTCATAGGCCCAAAACTGGAAGTGCCCCGAGATGGGCTGGAGATGTGAGAAAAGGGTAGGGAGAAGCTATTGTTGCCTAGGCGGTCTGCCCAACCGGGTGAGATGATAACGAAACATTTTAGATTATATATAAATCAATATATTATGTATTTTCAAAGACTTTCTTCGTATTGATGTCTCTACCTCCCTCCTCTAACTGCGTCCGTATTTAATGGAAACCCAAAGCTATGTTTTCAATAATCGAATCGAATCGAAACGAAATCGAGAGGCGAAAGTGTTTAAAAGATATAGATAGATAATAAGTTGAAATTTTAACCTAGTATCAAATGTCATCGTCGACGAATCCGTGCTGCACATAGGCCTCCCTTAAGAATCTGCACGATGATCAGTCCTGGGCTTGCCGCATTCGCTTCCGGGGACCTTGATAAGATCGTCGGTCCACCTGGTAGGTCTGCCCGCTGGCAGACCTACCAGGTGGACCGACGCGTCGTCGGATTCGTGGTCGCCGCTCGAATACCTTTCCGCCCCAACGCCCATCAGTTCTTGTCGCTATGTATCCCACTGCCACTTCAGCTGCACAATTCTGAAAAACAGTGTGTGTGTATGGTTGTGTGTTCTATGTTATGCTATGCTATGTATGTTCCGATTGAAAACGTCATCTTTTTTTCCAGAAGAGATTTTTTATAACAGTTTGTATAAAACAATACGAATTCTTAAAAGAAACAATAAATGCTGAATTAAGTGTCTTAAAACGTCAACTAGTTTCTGTTTAAAATGACCAGTGAAAAGTATCATGGATAAGTACAATCATTTTTAAATCGTTTTTAAATTATAATTGAGTAAATATATATGAAAACCTATCAACGTATGTAAATTTACAAATTCTAAAGTACGCATGAATTTATAAAACACAATGGTTTTGTTACGCAACGTTTGTATAAATGAAATATATTAGGACATCTGGATTAAAACGATCTCGCCGATATGAATAGCCGTCCACAGTTCGACATAAAGCCAGTTATATATAATGCACTAATAAATTATATTTATTTTTTTATAAATAAAGACAGATCATCTTGGCGCAGTGGGACAGCGTCTGGCTGTAAATATGATTTGCGAAACGAGAAAATCTTTTCATTTCTCCGATCTGGTACCTGAGACAAAGCGCGTCGTTTAGTTTCGCCCCTCAAAAAGCAATGTCTCGATTACGGGCGAAAAGTCGACTAGGGAGTATTTTTTTCTTCTTGGTATTAACCCCGGCCTAGCCAGGGTCTGCCTTCCTGATCAAACTCCTCCACTTTCCGCCATCTTTGATCATCCTCAGACTCTTGCTCAGGCGATGCTCTTGGAGCTTGTCCGGTACGTCACGGACTATAAGACCACCTCGAATGAATGTGTTACGAATGCGGCCAGCCCGCATTACGTCACATATCCACCTCAGCATCTTCATTTCCGTGACGTGAAGCTCCTTTATATTATCATAGTTTTTTTTATTCTGCACATTCATTTAACGGTTATTTATAATTATTTATATTTATTTGCAATAGTAAAGTCAAGCGCGGCGCTTATCTCTGGCATATACACAATGTCTTGAATCCAGGTAGAAAACGGAGAACGGAGTCACTAGGCACACGGAAATGTTTTAAGGAAGATGTAATTTTTTACACTGTTCAGCATAAAATGGGAAAGTTTAATAATTTATTTACTTTTATCGTCTATTTTAAACTTATGCTTATACATAAAACAGCAACATCATATATTTAAAAAAAAATTCAAACATAATTTTCTACATTTTATATAAACGACGTGGTTTCTAAGCTAGTCCAAAAACGGCACTAGGTTTAACATATCGTATTTCAATATCGTATGACACTGCCTTTATGCCTGTTTTATTTATTGCCTGTCGGCTTGCGGGGACATTGGCTTTTTTAGAAATATTGCCTTCATCGATACCCTAATGTTGTGATTTTTGTTAGGTTTCAGATGTTTTTACCAATAATATAATTCTATTACATGCGTCGTTACGGGTGTTGGAAAGAAATTCATCAAATATTGATAATACGTTATATACCAACGCTGTTAGGGACATTGCTGATGCACATTAATCATATCTCTTAGTACTTAGAACATTACCTATTTTGTATCATAGAAATATAACTGATGACTCGAAAACAATGATTTTTAATTGTTTTTCAGTCTGTCAGTCTGTGCGCTTGTGCACGCTAATCAGAAACTGCTTAACTGAATTAAATGCAGTTTTGACTATTGTATTTTGGTACTTTCCTTAGCGTTTAGTGTTTATTTTATTTAAATCCGTTCATAAATTAAAAAGTTACAACAATTCAAATTGTAAATGTAAGCAAAGTTTGTCATTTTGGTGGAAATGCAGACTGGTAAGAAAACTAAATAGTTTAGTTTAAGCAGGCGAAGCCGCGAGTGTGTCGCCAGTTATAGTACATAAGCTCCCAGTAGATCAGGCTTAGTTAGTCTGTAACATAACTCACACAAGCGCAGCTGCCTAAGAGTCCCATTTAAATTGTTTAATTAATAAATCCTTTAATTATTATTTTGTTATTTTTTAAAAGACGTTTAAGCATTTGAATGAAGAACGATTCAAACCCGCTACACACTTGCGATTTTTGTTGTTAGTCTCTTTCTTTGTAGAGAAATTTTGACGACTCTTTTATTTGCTATTTGTTTATATGCTTGCTTGAAAAGTCAGTGAGAGCAACAAAATCCAGATTTTGACGAGATTTGAGTGAAGACTGTAAATATTGGTGAATTCAGATCAAAGTTAATAAAATATAAATTAATTATTATATATATATATATATATTAAATAAAGTTACTATCATACCAAACCTTTAAACATTGGTCCTCTACCAAGCTGGGTTACAAAAATTACTATTTACAACTTTCACTTAAATAAACTTGAAGTTTCTTTTTATACATATTCAATATTTGAAACGAATTCATCGCGTATAATTTAATAAATAATTGATATATTATTTTTAATCCCGATGTTGCAACCACTTTGCTGTAGTTTGCGGTGTAACTGTGACCACAGATGAATTATAAAATTATGGATGAAAAATGTATTTAAAATATTTTTATTTTTTCATTTTTAAGCTTTAACATGAGTCGAATCTTAAAGAAAAAAAAAATTAAGAAGTGTTGAGGACAAAGTGTCTCATCATTCCGCTAAACTTACTTTTACAGTCAGCCACTTCCACCACTTCGCCACGGTGGTTGACAACACATTTTTGTTCATACAATGATATCTTAACGATTATTTTCTGTTTCAGATACAAAGAACAAACGCTAATTGGCAATTTGAAACTCGTCGTCTACTTAGATTCACCGCTTCTTCACTTAATATAGGAAATGCGGAATTTCGACCATACCTTCCTAAGCATTTATGGCAGTGGCATCTTTGTCATATGTAAGTAGCACCACGACAGTGAACTTGGGTTAATGTTTATATTCTCCCTCTCAACACGCAATGTCTTGTATTCAATAGGAAATTGAGAACAGTGTATTCACAATAGGTTCTTTGCACTTATATCGGGAAAGAGCATAAAGCTGAATATAAATATTGTGAAAATTCAAATAATCTTGAATTTTTATGTAACCCTCAACTTTAACTCATGGAGCAAGCTTTGTAACTTGCTTTCATATCTTCAATAATTTCCCAAATACCGCAAAATGTCTTTATATTAAAAATTATATTATAATGCATATTTTTTTTGATTCATCTATTTAATTGAATAATGCTATGATATTCTGTTCTCCACTTTGTGTCCATTCTGGAGCCACTAATTGTTGAGAGGCGAAATTTGCCACTGTCTACTAGGTTATAACGATTTTTCAGGAAATTAACAATATTTGTCAATATTTATCAATACTCCATGCACCTCTCTGCATTCTTATGTAATGTATCCATTGTTGTTTGGTTGCCTGGAAGAAATTTCTTTTAGTAATAAGGCCAACATTGCACTTACTCTGTGCAATAAAGTATTATTATTATTAAGAACTTAGTGTCAATACACTTCGTTCTTTGTTTTTCTGAACTTTGCATGTTGAGTGGTAGAATTCAACGTTGCACTTTTTCTAACCAGAGCGAGGAAACAAAAATAATAATTCAGAAACATCAATTAAAAATCCAAATATTCCCTCAACTATAATAACTGCGCTACAATAGTTTTTCTGTATTTGGCTGATAGATATATGTGTAATATAATATATGTATGTAAATACAGGCATTACCACAGTATGGAGGTATTCGCTACATTTG